>BRYF01000010.1:6285000-6292500 GCA_030159135.1 Actinidia polygama
CAATGTCATTAAAGAAGCTCATTATCTAGATTGGCTTGCTAATGTTGTCGTTGCCCCCAAAAAGGGGAGAAAGTGGAGAGTATATGTAAATTTCACCGACTTCAACAAGGCATGTCCAAAAGATACTTTTTCTTTGCCAAAATTTGGCTTGATAGTTGATGCGACCTCCAAGCATGAGCTCCTTAGCTTCATGGGCTCCTTCTCTGGTTATCACCAGATCAAGATGTTCCCTCTCGACATGAAAAATACTTATTTTATCACGGAACGAGGACTATACTGCTACAAGGTCATGCCATTCGGATTAAAGAATACTGAGGTGACGTACCAGAAATTGGTGAATAAGATGTTCAAGGAGTTGATTGGGAAGACTATGGAAGTATATATAGATGACATGCTAGTCAAGAGCCTCAAAGAAGCCGGTCACATCGCCCCGTTAAAGGAAGCATTTGACGTCCTACGAAGACACCGAATGATGTTAAATCCTTCCAAGTGCATTTTGGGGTATCATCTGGGAAATTCCTGGGATTTTTTGTGACCATGCGGAATCGAAGCAAACCCGGGTTAGATTCAGACCCATCTCATAATGAGCTCACCTAGGAACATCCACAAGGTGCAGCAGTTGATTGGGCGAGTTTCCGCCCTTAATAGATTCGTCTCCAAGTCAGCTGACAAGTGCCTCCCATTATTTAGGATCCTGAGGAAAAATCAAACCTTCTAGTGGAACGAGGAATCTGAAATAGCATTTCAACAGTTAAAGGATTATCTCGGCTCGCCGCCCTTGCTTACAGTTCCTGTTATGGGCAAGGAACTTCTCGTTTACCTGTCCACCTCGCCAATGATAGTAAGTGCAATGCTAATCCGAAAAGAAGACAGGATTCAGAAACCAATATATTATGTTAGTAAAGTCTTCATGGGAGTTGATATCAGATACTTGAAAATTGAAAAACTTGCCTATGCTCTCATTGTCGCTACCAGAAAGTTTCGCCATTATTTTCAAGCACATCCTATTGCTGTGTTGACTGATCAACCTTTGAAACAAACTCTCTAGTGACCCGAAACCTTTGGGAGGCTCCTCAAATGGTGCATTGAGCTAAGTGAATTCCTCATCAATTACAGGTCGAGAATGGCAACTAAGGCCCAAGCCTTAGCTGATTTTATGGCTGAATTCACACATGAAGATGATTTAGAATCAGATGCAATTCCCCCTGAGGTAGAAGCTCTAAAGGCACAGAACATAGATGACCACCTCACTAGATGGATGTTATTTGTTAATGGATCTTCCAATCAGCATGGATATGGTGCAGGACTCATCCTTTAAAACCATTCAGGCGAACAGATGGAGTACAACGTACGAATTGGATTTAAACCCACCAATAATAAAGTTGAGTATCTCCTCTTCTCGCCGGACTGAGAGTTGCCGCTAAACTAGGAGTAGATTCCCTGGATGCCTTCAGTGATTCCCAGCTGGTGGTGAATGAAGTCCAATGAGACTATCTCGCCAAGGATACAAGGATGATGACCTACTTAGACAAAGTCAAAAACATGTCCAAGAAAATCAAAGACTTTATTATTCACCAGATCCTTAGAGAAGAGAATAAGAAGGTTAATGCTCTAGCTAACCTTGCCTCAACATTTGATTTCATATCAGACAGTAAGGGTGGGCAAAATACCCGTTGGACCTAAGAACCGACCGAACCCGACCTCATTGGTTCGAGTCGGTTTAGGTCTACCACTCCTTCGGTTTGGTTCTGGGTCTAAAAATTCCAAACCCGAGAGACCCGACCATCCCGGGTCTACACATTATTTTACCTAGAATCGACCCGAACTGACCTGAATCGAGAACCGAACCAAGACCTGAGACCTGAGACCTGAGAACCAAACCGAGAGAACCGACTTGAGAACCGATGTCTAGAACCAAACTAAATCGATCCTATAGACATACAATGCACTCATCACACTAGATTATTACCAATTTTATCAATAACTGACCGAGACCCGACCCGACCCAACCCAAAAATGAAGAACCAAAGAACCGACCCAAATCGAACCCGAGCAGTTCGGTTCGATTCCGTTCTTTTGGGTGGTCGGGTCAGTTTCGGATCCAAAAATCTAGAACCGTGGATGGTTGGGTCGGTTCTGGGTCTGACGCAAACCCGACCCAACTTGACTCATGCCCACCCCTATCAGACAGGAATATACCTTTGGAATTCCTGCTAAACCCAAGTATCGAGGTTGCCAAATCAATCTATCAGGCATAAGAAGGCCCAACGTGGATGGACGATATTATCGCATATCTCCAAAATGGCACGTTACTACTAGATAAGCTCCAAGCTCACCTTATCCAATACAGATCTGCAAAATTTTGCATTCTCCGCGGAATCTTGTATAAAAGGTCTTTTTCGGGGCCTCTCCTAAGATGCCTTCGACCTGAAGAAGGAAAATATCTGCTGAAAGAAATCCATGAAGGAATCTGTAGAAATCATTTAGGGGCGAGGTCACTCGTAAAAAACATAATTCGCCAAGGCTACTTCTGGAAAAAATGGAACGAGATGCGGCAATATACACAAAAAAGTGTGACAAATGCCAAAGGTTCGCCCAGTTAGTCATCTTCCTCACACCGAGATGGTCGCCATAATCAGTCAATGACCCTTCGCTTAGTAGGGCATAGACATACTCGAGCCTTTACCTCAAGCTTCATTGCAAAGAAAGTTCTTGATTATTGCCATCGATTACTTCACCAAGTGGATAGAGGCAGAGCCTCTTGCCAAGATCACGGAGAAAAACACAAGGAATTTCATATGAAAGAACATCATCTATCGATTCGGGATCCCAAAGGTTATTATCTTAGACAATGCCAGACAATTCGACAATAATGGATTTAGGCAATTTTGCTCGGATCTTGTCATCGTGCATCATTTTTCCTCACCCAGTCATCCTCAAGCAAATGGACAGGTAGAGGTAACCAACAGGACCATCTTGAGAAATTTGAAGACAAGGCTAAAAAAATTCAAAGGCGAATGGGTAGAAGATTTGACGAGTATACTCTAGGCATACCATACGACGACCAGGATCCCTACTAGTGAGACACCATACTCCATGGTCTACGAGACAGAATTAGTCATACCTGTCGAGATCGAAGTGCCAAATTTCAAAACATCGAATTTTGACAATGAGAATAATGACGCCGAATTAAGGCTCAACCTCGCTCTCCGTGATGAAAAGAGAGAACGAGTTGAAGTACGCCAAGCAGCTTACAAGCACCAAGTGATCAACTATTACAATCAGAGACTAAGCATAGATATTTCCTGATCGGTGACCTGATCTTACGAAAAGTCACTTGCCCACAAAGGAACCAAATGTAGGGAAGCTCGGTCCTACATGGGAAGGCTCCTACAAGGTTGTCAGAGTATCCAGACCAGGAACTTAGTGGTTGGAACACATGGATGGGAAGGCACTCCCTCACCCTTGGAACGCCGAGCATTTGAAGAAATATTACTAGTGAATCTGATGGTTGCCATAATTAGAAGATCGCCTAGATTGTATACCTATTCTTTTAAGCACTTCTCCATAAATACTCTGGATTCTTTGTAATAAATCGCCAGTCTGAGAACAAAATTTCATGTGATTGTCATCATTATTCACCATACTATATCGCCAGGTGTAGGTTTGATGTCGTCATATCAAGATACGCACATTCATTACTATATGATAAGGCATTTTGATCGCCATTGTGGATGTCACCAATATTAAGAACGCCCATTTATTATTATATAATAAGGCATTTTGATCGCCATTGTAGATGTCGCCGATATCAAGAGTGCCCATTCTTTGCTATATGATAAGGTGTCTTGATCGCCATTGTGGATGTTGCCAATATGAAGAACGCTCATTCATTGCTATATGATAAAGCGTCTTGATTGTTATTGCAGATGTCACCAATATCAAGTACGCCCATTCATTGCAACATGACAAGGCATCTTGATCGCCCCCGTGGATGTCACCAATGTCAAGAATGCCGATTCATTGCAACATGATAAGGCATCTTGATCACCAGGACGAATGTTGCTATTATTGAGAACTCCCATTTAACGCCAGTTTTACTTTTCCATACTTCTAAAGTTAATCTTACCAAGTTTAAAATTATGATCGCATTTGTTTCAAATGGTACAAAACGACATCAGCACAACCAAAAATTGCGAGGAACGATGATTTTCATTTATTAAAGTGAAAAGATTACAACTCGCCAAAAAAAAATACAATTGTTCAGGAAGGAGGGGGGCTAGCGTCGCCCTTGTCCTTCTCTCCATTGTTCTCTCCCTCGGCGGCCTCATCCTCCTCGACAAGCAGGTTAAGATCCAGACCCTTGTCCTCCAAATTGATCACGAGGTCGGGATGATGGCGACGAAGCTCCCATTTACAAAAAACGAATCCTTCTCCAAAGTACTTGGAGGCAACATTTTTGACTGCCCCCAAGAAATCCAATGAATATTGAATTCCTCTACGGCAGAAGATCGAGCTTTATCTACCGCTTCCCTCAGCTCTACCACCAACACACCCGATCACTCCAATTTTTAAGTGAGAGAATCGTGGTAAACCTTCATCTTAGCAAGCTCGTCAATAGCCTGTTGTTCTCGAGCGATCTCGGCTAGCTGCTGTTCCAGATCGCCAAAAAATTTTGAATGCGAGAAACTTTAGCCTCTAAGGAAGTTGCTCACCCTTTTTGGAAAGACACCTCCTTTCCCAATTCCCTACTCTACACAGCTAGGGAAGATTTAAGAATAAGCGCCTACTATAAAAAAATCTTTTTAGATCAACCCAAGCAACAAAAAATCTTAAAAAGGAGAAATTAAGCGCAGAACCGAGGTAGTACCTGGTCGAGAACGTGAAAGAATTTGGTAGTTGTCTGATCCAAAGACAACTGTCCCACCTTTTCTTGGTCTGCGAGGGGAATTACTCCCCGCAGAATCTTCTCTGATATGGAGAGGCTGCTGAGAATGGAGGCCTTAAGACCGAGGACGGTACCAAGATTGGGCAATCTCCTCTCCACGGGCATCGGAGAAGGGGTAGCTCCCGAGCACGTTGCCCTGCCGGGCCAGCTCACCTTTATTTTGGGTTCAAACGCGGGTGGCAGCCTCCTTTCCCTTAGGACTGCCAATGATTTTGCCCTTCTTGGTAGGCGAGCTGGAGGAATCTTCCTTTGAGCGTTTCTCGCCGATTACCACCTCCTTTATTGGACTGGGTACCTCCATAGAACCCCCGCTCTTGGACTTCTCCACCTTCTTGCCGAGCTTCTTTAGGCTGATCTTTTTTGACATAGCTGCAAGATAACATACAAAAATTAGACAAAGAAATTTGAACACTTAGAATAAACAAGAGGCAATACCATCCGATTTAAGCTTGAGGAGTAACCCAGAATCCGATTCGGATTCCGATGTGGAGTCCGAGCTTGAGCTCGAAACATTCGATAAGGAATCTAAAATAAGATCTCAGATTTTTCCCTTTGACCATCTTAGCAAGGTCAATTGAGGAATATGAGAGTTGTTGCAATGTTTATCTGAAAAATATATAAAATTGAATGTTAACTCTTCGAACGTTTAAAAGCAAAAATAATAACCAAATGTTGAGACTAACCTGGAACCCCCCATGTCCTCAAAACCCTTGGAAGACCTCCTTCTCGAGATGAACCTTTAGGAAGCTCACACCCCTTGATATTGCTGGGGTATCCTCTGAGCATGATGTTTTTGTACCTCGCCTTGAAGTACAGCCTGCCTTGATTCGGTTTAGGATTACTAGTGAGGCTAAATAGGTTCCTAAACTTGGAGAGAGACAGGTCATATACAGGTCGCATTTGTATACTCACCATCGCGCAAGGAATGCTTCACCATGCGTTGGGGACGAGTTGGGCAAGGCAGATGTCATAAAATTGCATAATCAACCTAATGGTAGGATGAATAGGAAACCAGAGGCCCGCGGGAAATACGGCCTCGTAAAAAGCCACCTCGCCCGGGCGAGCTGAAGCTATGGTTTTGTCCTCCTCGGGGAGCCTAGTTTGCACACCATGAGGGAAAGAGTAGGACTCCCTAAGAAGATCCAGCTCTTCTGGGGTCATAATGTTGGTTTTCTTCTCCACTGAGGGTTGAATGGCGACCAGGGGGTTGACCTCAGAGATTCGTAGATTCTCCACAGGCGATCTGGGAGATTGATTCACCTCGTCAGTCATGTATGATGATCCTTCCACTAAGTGATTGGATATCCAAGAGGGCAGGAAATCTAAGTCTTCTGAGTTAACTACTTCGGGCCTATGGGACATAAACTACTAAAACGAAAGTAAAAGCTAAGGAAAAGATACTTACTAAGCTAAAAGGCGAGGAGGCGACCAAGAATGAGAGCAAGGAGAAAATTAGAACAAGAGCAACAGTTTGGTAGCGCAAACAAAAAGTACAAATAAATGGATGGGCCCCGCTATATATAGGGGATATTAGGGGCTAGGATCCATTTTCTCCAACATCTCAGATCACTCGGCGTTTTGAATCCCAAGCCTATAATCGCCTTTCACTCCAAAAGCCCCACTAATGCGCCGCCATTCTACTGACACCATCATATCAACATTCAATGTCTTCATCCACCTATCCGTTTACGGAGGCATGCCATTATTGCATGACCAGGTCCCCCCAAAAGTAGTTATTTTTTCTTAATTACTCGTAGATCCCTTGTTTCATCTCGACATCTCGAGTAGGGGGCTACTGATGTAGGGTAAAATATCTGCCTAATTATATTCTAAGTGGAATACATCACCTGGATGACCACATTGCCATGACTCCAATATAGCCCTGATCGCCTTATGCCTAGACGCCTGTTGACTTAATCGCCAATGAATCACCTCGCTAGTATGGGAACATGCTATTTTATAGATTGCCACTAGGTGAGGTCAATCACGTCGCCATACAAGAGACCACCTCCATGAAGGCTCCACCTCCCTAATTCTACCCTCGCGAGACTCCTTCTCCGTTACTCCTCTACCTAATCAGAGTCCACTTTTGTGAGGATTCCACCTCTACAAGGGAACTATCTCGGGTAGACTCCATCTCCATCACCGTTCCTATGATTGCAGGTTGCTGCTCTATATATGGCATCCTCCTATCATCACTCCGGTGTTTTAGGGATATACTTCCCAAACATAGCCGCTCGAATATCTTACCACCCGAAGATCTCTCCATGATATCCTCACATGTATCTCCAATCTCAACTATATAAAGGTTGTTCCTCCATAATGCAAAGGTATGCTTAATACACACACATCACAGTGTATTCTCTCCGGAGTGTTCTATTTTATATTTTTCCCAGCTTGTCATTGCCTTGGTCTGATTTCCTCGCCAGAGGGGTTTTGAGCAGCCTTACTCCGATCGTTTACTTTTGTCTACCTGCGCAGGTCGTCCGAGTTATTGCCTAGGTCAGTACCTAGGTGAAAAAAGTAATATTGACTGTTGGTTGCCAGTTTTC
>BRYF01000010.1:6357500-6362500 GCA_030159135.1 Actinidia polygama
ATTCAAAGCTAGTCAATTAGGTCACTAGAAAGTTTGAAGTCCAGGAAACAAAATGGAAAAATACTTGGCAGTGGAGAAGCCTCTCCCCAGAGGAATTCCGATATATAAAAATTGACCAAGTGGGGAGAGATTTGAATTCACACGCAAATGCTCTAGTAGGTTTGGCGGCGTCAATTTTTGAAGGAGAAAATGGTCGAATCATCACAATGAATTTGGTCTCGGTCCCTGGCTACGAAACTCATCAGGAGTCTGCCTTTTACAACATCAAGTTGGATGAATCAAAAGAGAGGCACACAAGCTCCGAGTTAAGGAAACATGCTTTTAGATTTTCCCGACGAGAAACTTGTACAAGAAGTCTTACTTGGGCCCTATTTGTTGTGAGTTAACCTAAGTTTAGTGGAAGATGTTTTGTTCAAAATTGATGAGGGAGTTTGCGGACTACACTCTAGAGGCAAATCGTCGGCGCATCGAGCTCTAACACAAGGATATTGGTGGTCCTATATGCATAAGGATGCACAAATGTATGTCTGCAAGTGCATGACGTGTCAACCTTTTTCCCCTCATTCACCAGCTAGCTAGGGGTATGACCCTGCTCACCTGTCCATGGTCCTTTGCTTAGTTAGGAATGAACATCATGGGGTACTTCCTAGAACCCCCAAAAATAATAAGTTCTTGCTGGATGCCACGAATTACTTCACCAAATGGGTCAAAGCTGAACCGCTAGCTCAGATTAGGGAGATTGCTGTAATTATGTTTATACGCAACCACATTCTATCTCAGTTTAGCATCCCTAGAGCTTTCATGTCGAATAACGAAACCCAGTTGTGCATCAAAAAGCAAAACGTTGTTGGACGAGCTTAAACTTGAATTTTACAATTCAACGCCGAGCTAACCGCAGTGCAATGGGCAAGCTAGGGCAACCAACAAAACTATAATGAATGGGATCAAGAAAACGCTCGAAAAAGCCAAAGGCAAATGGGTCAAAGAACTCCCAAGTGTATTATGGACCTACCGGACTACATTGCAGAAAGCAACGAACGAAATGCCTTACTCTTTAGCTTTTGGTTTCAAAGCTGTAATCTTGCTAGAGGTCAGGTTGCCTACAATCCGAATAGAAGCTTACTATAATGATCACAATGATGAGGTGCTAGCTAGAGATCTCAACCTTGCTGAAGAAAGAAGAGAAAATACCCTTATATGAATGGCCAGCTATCAAAAATGGCTATCCAAAAATACAACCAGGTAGTCCAACACAGAGAATTTTTGGTGGGCAACCTTGTTTTGAGAAAGGTTATTGGAAATACCAAAGAACTGGAGGACGGGAAGCTCAAACCAAAGTTGAGAAGGTCCGTACAAAATCACTAAGCTCGCTATCAAAGTAGTTTAAAATATGGAGGACTTGAAGAGCAAGCAAATTTTGAAACCTTGAAACTCCATTAACTTGAGAATATTTCATTAGTAAAACATGTAAATATTTTACTTTTAAACCAAGCTATTTACAGAAGGGGCTATAACTGTTTTCGATCATGCAATCTAATTTCTCAAATGTTTGTTAGTTGCAAATTTTTTCTAAGTTTTGAGAAACATATTTACCTCAGTTTTGAGGAATTCATCCTTTCATACCAAAAATTTTCTAAGTGTAAAATTTATTCAAACGAGATGTAGTCCTCATTTGCTTGAGCACCGAGCTCAAGATGTCTTTTTACGTGTAAAATTTGTCCCAATGAGTCGTTCCCTCTTGCACGTTGTCCTTCCCTTCTACAAGTAGGTTGAAATACTCCTCCTCCTCAAATCCTAGAAGGAGAATTGGTAAATAAGGCTTGAGTCAAGGGTTAGAGTAGGCCATCGGCGGTTGAGCTGTAGGCCAGACCAGATGTTCAAGGGAGTGTTGTGCTCCTTTAAGCACGCCAACTAACCCTCATGGAAAGCCTCATCTCGATCCTCGGTTGCGTCACAGACATAGAAGTTGTCAGCACTATTCTAGCCACGATCGTAGATGCTTTGACAAATAGAACCCTGGGCTACATGTTGGAGCTCGGCAATCTTTCCTTCTTTCTTGTTCAGCTCCTCGGCAGTGGCAACAAACTCTTTATCCTTCTTCCTTAACTCACCCTCCAGAACGGTGAATTTCTTTTGGGCCTTCTTTAAATTGTCTGAGCATTTCTTCTCGATCTGATAGTTCACCACCAATCTCTAAAGGGCATGCAAAGAAGATTGTTCAGTTGAAGTTCTAAAAAGTCTTAGAGAAAGCAAAACTGAACCAAGGTAAACACTTACTTGGAGGTTCTGCATTATGATTAGGTTGCAAGGCATTCCCCATCCGCATTTTGGAGCTCAACAATATCCCAAAGTTAGTTTTGAGTTGGTATTTTGTGAGAGTTGAGAGGGAGGAAGAAGAACACTTGTTTTGAAGTTCAAGATCTATAATTTCTTGATTCTACTCTTTTGATTGAATGGTTGTAAGTTGATTTAAGTTTTTGAATTCCATTTATGTTATTGAATCTCCATCTTCTTCCTAAATTTGTATTCTTTTGCTTGAGTCTATCTTTCCTTTTTGCGTAATTCAAACATTTTTTTTTCTTAACATAATTTTTGAAAAATAATAATACTATAATACTATATACAATTTTGAATGTTCTCACTAAAATAAAAGATAGCTGAGATTCAGTTAGGACCAACCTTTTCTTTTTATAGCTAATTTAATTGCTTTAGTTTTTGAGTTTTTTTTTTTAAATTTTTAGTGAACATGCTATACTGTTTGATTGAATTTTTTTAATTTTTTAATTCTTTTTGCTGAGAGAAATCTGAAGATGTAAAAAAATTGATCAAATAGATAAAAATAATTTACTAAAGACGTAATAACTCGATAGCCAAAACAACTAAAAAAACAAAAATAAAGTAAGCCAAATTAGGCTAAGTCTATTTTTTTAGCTAATTTATCTGATTTTGTTTCCGAATTTGTTATTTCTTAGGCTGTGTTTGGATTATGGATTTAATAAGAGAGAATGTAAAGATCCAATATTTTTTAATGGTTGGATCGTCTAATTTTTTTTATTTTTATTTTCTTTTCCTGTATCAAATCTTTGATTCATATACAACCTTAGCGATTTTTTTAAGAATATAAAAATGTAAAACTTTTGTACAAATTAAAAGAAAATATTACTAAATACAAACAAATTAGGTTATGCTATATTTTTATGCTGTATTTTTATACATCCACATCTTATACTATGTGGCCCTATTTTTATGAAATAGATCTAAACCAAACAAATTTTAACATTAAAATTTTAAATTATTGACTCTTGTTTCTCATATCTGCTTGTTAACATTAAAATATTAAATTCTAAAGCACTTTTTAAGTATGTTTTTTATTTAAATATATTATTTATTATTTATTAATTATATGACCGTTTGAACCTTAGTTGAACTAGTGCCTTGACCGGTTTAAGCATCGGTTCGGTTCTGATAACTATTATTTTATTTGTTAAATTTTGAAAGTCCTCATATATTTTTTTGTTAAATTAAACTTACCTCTCCTGAGGTTTCGACAACTTTAGGGACGTCCTTTATTTTTTTTTTTAAATTACATTAACCATCTCTGTTAGATTTGTCGGATGGATGATGTTAACTGAGTGTGAAACTTTTATTTTTTGACCTTGAATACTGAGGATATGTACACTTTTTTAAGTCTAAAAAATCTTGCCAAACTAAATCTAATCCAACTCATCCTATCATACACCTTACCATAGCAAATTTTATTCTCCCCTATTTTTATGACAATGATAGGAAATGAGAAAGGGCTTATAGGTTTTTTTTACCATGCTTATACGAGGACTCTTTAGTCATTTGACTTGATATATCAATGGTAAAAAGGTGAAAACATTTAATATAAAGGAAAAACAGAAAAATTGATGAATTAAAATGCTGAGCTCAGCTTTAACAGTTAGTCAACTGGAATGTTCAACTAACAAAAAGGAGAAACAAAATTGCAAATCTAAAGCAAAAGGGAGGACAGTGTAATTTTAGAAAAAAATAGGAGAGGCCTTTGTCATTGTCATAAACCTCAGAGAAGATAATTGTAATTTATCCTATATTTTTTTTTGCAATTTCAAAATGAAATAATAGAAGAGGGAGGGAAGTAATTTTTTTGGAGTAATGCTATGCTTAGCGTCTACATGGACCCATGTAACATATTTAACTACCACAATTTTATAAATGAATCAATTACATCTAATTATCCTGAGTTATGTCATATTATATAGTAAACTAGTAATTGTCAGTGCTCACGAGAACTACGCCAAAAAAAAATTACCATTTAAACGTATTTGTTAGAGTTTTACAACCTAAATAACAGATAAGATATAAACGTTAGTTTTTTGAACATTAGACTTGCGTTAACATAATTAACTCAAACAATCAAAAAATGTATTCATATGATCCAATCCTATCACATTTTTAGTTATAAGCAAACTATCACAGTCTAGCTGCAATTTTAGTTTTAGCCCTAATTTTACTACATATATTCTAGATACTTCTCCACAGAATGGTGAAAAAGTTCTTAATAGTCCAATCCGAGGATGTGCCTCCTAGAACAATAATTATAAAGTGTGATAGCCACCAAAAAATAGGTCCTCTACAAAAAATAGATCTGCTAAGAATTAAAAAATGCAATGTATTCAAACCCATTAGAAAAAACCCTCATTACAAACACAAAATTCCTAAACATCCACCAGAAAAACCCAAAATCGAAGTAAATAAAAAACTAATTTTGAGTCTTCAAAACAAGAACATTTTACACTAACTAAATGATTTACAAATAAAAGTCTTCAAATTTTGTATTTTATTTTCTCAGAAAGTCTTCAAACACTTCTCAATCATGAATTCTCATCATGACATTCCGAAATTTCATTGTAATGATATGTATGTATTTTCACAATTTAGGAAAATGCACGACAATCTAGGGCAAACGATGCGAGACTTTAGTCAAATTACATATATTA
>BRYF01000010.1:6367500-6375000 GCA_030159135.1 Actinidia polygama
GTAAAAAGTCTTAGTGGTCAAACACTACTCATACGAAGTAGTACTAGTAATGCTAATGTCAGAATACCTAGACCAATAATTTGGGATGATATTAATCTACCAGAAGATTGGTTAGTTACTAATGAAAGTTACCAAGGTAAAATTCAAAATAATACTAACGATCTAGATTATATACAACAACATCTATATGGTACAGTCAAAATAAGATTTAAAGACTTAAGAATGAATAATAAAATGAAAAGTCAATCTAGACATAGTTTTGATAATAGAAGTATAGCCAGTACATCCAATACTTCAAGAAAAGGTAAAAATGTTCCTACTAGAAACAGTCTAGATGGAAGGAGTACTAATAGTTACAAAAAAGACATATCTTTTATAGATCCGTTAGAATCTAGAGTTAAAGGAGTTGAGTCATCACCACAAGTTAGTAAACCTAAGTATTGAACACATCCTAAGTTTTGTGAAGAAGAAGAAGATGAGTCTTCTCAAGGATCACCCACGCAAACAGATTGAAGTCAACACTCCCATTAATCTACAGTTATTAACAATTCGTAAAGAATTAATAATAGATACAGATCAATTATTCAAAGAATTTAAGTCAAAGGAAAATAAAAGTAAAAGAAAATATTACCTAGATACTTATAGTGAAAAACAAAGGTCAAAAATAGTTAACACATGGAAGAAGTTCATGAAAGAGATTAATACAGAATTAATTTCTTCAATTACTTAGAAAATCATTACAAACAAGTAAAAAACATTACAAAAACTACTTGGAAAATTACTGATAATAATACTGTCTCATCTAGTCATCCTCCTTTATAAACTATTATCATAGAACATAAAGGATCAGTCATGAAAGCTACACCCTTTAAGTTAACTAATGAAAATACTGAAATTAAAAAAGTCATTGAACAAAATAATTATACAAATCAATGCCTTACGACTATAGGTAAACAATTAGATAAAATTAAAAATAAAATTTAGGAAACTAAGATTACACCTAGTAAAACAAATACTTCGTTGGATTCACCATTAACGAATTTACCTAGTAACAGAAATAAACTAGGATTAACATTTAATAAAAAAGATAATAAAAACATTAAAAAATTAGAAGAAATGTTTAGTAAATTAGAATCCAGAAACCTTAAGAATGAAGGATCTTCAGTTAAAGTCATTAACAAAAATGAAATAATAAATTCAGATGATTCTTCTACTACTGAATCCTCATCTACAAATGATGATCTCAAATAGTTAGAAAGTCAATTTAATGTTAATAAGATAAATTATAACAATAAACCTAGTAACAATACGTCAATTACAAAAAATTAGTATACAAGACCTACCCCTCCTGATCTTCAATATGAAGATAGGAATTTGGATAATCAATTCTCGGTCGAAGCTAAAAAGTTATATGAATGGAACATTGATGGTCTTAGTGAACATAGTATCTTGCAAAAGTTACACCATCTATCCATGGTAGCCAATAGTTATTTAACTAATTACGCAGATTATACACAATCTGATGTGGTTAAGTTATTAGCTTTTGGTTTTACTGGAATGTTAAAATCTTGGTGGGATAAGTATCTCATAGAAGAGTCAAGAGAAAATATTAAAGATGCAATTCAGTTAGACGAAAATAATCTCCCTATTTTCGATGAAGAAATTGGAATGGGAAGACCAGATGGGGTAAACACATTAATATACACCATAATAAAATATTTTATTGGAACACCTAGTGATATTCATTCAAGAATACACGATCAACTTAATAACCTCAGTTGTCCTACACTTGGTGATTTTAGATGGTATAAAGATGTATTTACATCCAGAGTCATGTTAAGAGATGATTGTACAGAATTATTTTGGAAAGAAAAATTTATAAATGGTTTACCCAGTCTCTTTGCTCACAAAATAAGAGATGTCCTTAGTCAACCTACAGGAAAAATGGAATACGAATAGTTAACCTATGGAGATATAATAAGCACTATTCAAAAAGAAGGATTAAGAATGTGCATTGATATGAAAATTAGTAAACAAGCTAAAAGTGATAAAAATAAAGCTAAGTATAAGTTAGGTAATTTCTACGAACAATATGGTCTACCTCTAGTAGCCCCGTCTAAGAAAAGACATAATAAGTTCAAAGAATTTAAACCCTATTTTAAACATAGTAAAAATAATAAATTTAAACCTAATAAATTTTATTATAACACTAAAAAGAAACATAGTAAAGTACATAAAAATACTAGTAAAAATTCAAAGTATGATAAAAAGAATATTATCTGTCATAAATGTGGTAAGAAAGGTCATTATAAAAATGATTGTTGGTCAAAAGCTAAAATTAATAAATTATAAATTTCTGAAGAAGATAAAAATAAAATCTTTGAAATATTTAAATTAACTAATATTGAAACTTATAACTCAGAGTTTGATGGTCAAAATAATAGTTATTCATCCCTTGATAATGAGTCTGATTCTAATAATGATCAAATCGAAATAGGTTGCAATGATAATTGTTGTAAAAGGATAAATGTACTTACTAAGAGTCAACAAGAAGAAGATGCTTTAATTGAGTTAATAAGTAAAATCGAAAACCCTGAAATAAAACAGCAATATATTAAAAAATTAAAAGATATATGGAAAGATGAAAAACCCCAAAAAGATAAACCAGTCACAAGTCTTACTAATACTTTAAAAAGATTTAGAAAAGATAAAAGTAAAGAAGTAACATTGCAAGACATTCAACAAGAAGTTAACATGATAAAAAGAAAATAAAAGAGTTAAAATTAAAAGATAAAGATCTTGAAGAACAAGTTAACATATTAAAAATAAATAAAAAAATTTCAGAATATAATAAAACTTCTGATGAGTCAAAATCTAGTCACAAAGAAGATAGTGAAAAAGAAGATAATAGGTTAAACATAATTAGTAAAATAAACATACAAAAGTGGCATTCAAAAGCTAAGTTAATAATTAATGATTATGAGATAGAAGTCATAGCTCTAATCGATACTGGAGCAGATTTAAATTATATTTAGGAAGGTCTTATTCCTACTAAATATTATCACAAAACTACTGAAAATCTGAGTTCTGCTAATAGTAGTAAAATGAAAATAAATACAAGTTACCTAAAGTACATATATGTCAAGATAAAGTATGTTTTAAAATTTCCTTTGTGCTAGTCAAAAATATGACTTGATAAAGTAATACTTGGAGTACCATTCATTTATTTACTTTATCCTTTCACTACTAGTGCCAAAGGAATTACAATTAAACCTTTTGGACAACAAGTTACATTTAGGTTTTTAACTAAACTAGAGACACTTGAGTTAAATAGATTAAAAGATTTCTCTATATCTAAATCTATTAATTTAATAAGTCAAAAAATTAATCAAGTAAATTTTCTTAAGACATAAATTAAATATAAAAGAATTGAAAAACAGTTACTTGATAAAAATATTATTCAAAAAATAAACCAATTTAAAAATAAGTTAGAAAAAGAGATATGTGCTTCTCTCCCTAGTGCTTTTTGACAAAGGAAAAATCATATAGTGACCCTTCCTTATATAAAGGAATTTAGTGAAAAACACATCCCGACAAAGTCAAGACCTATTCAAATGAATTCCGAGCTTATGAAAACCTGTAAGCAAGAGATTAATGATTTATTAAAAAATAACATTATTAGAAAAAGTAAATCACCTTCGTCTTGCCCAGCTTTCTATGTTAATAAAAATTCTGAAATAGAAAAAGGAGTTCCTAGGTTAGTAATCAATTACAAACCATTAAATGAAGTCTTAGAATGGATAAGATATTCTATCCCAAATAAAAAAGACTTAATTAAGAGGTTAAGTGATGCAGTTATATTTTTAAAATTTGATTTAAAATGTGGATTTTGGCAAATACAGTTACATCCTAAAGATAAATATAAAACTGCTTGCACAACCCCATTTGGTCACTATGAGTGGAATGTTATGCCTTTTGGATTAAAAAATACTCCTAGTGAATTTTAAAATATTATGAATGAAATATTCAATGTCACGCCCCGCAACCCGGCCTATGCGGCTTGAAGGCACGTGATGGCCAACTTACCATTTCTTCCGGTTGATCACCTGTGCATGTGCATTTATAATGCTAATAATTTTTCTTTTCGCGGAAACGTCATAGTATCTAAAAAAAACAAAGTGTGTGTGTCACCATACAGTGTACAGAGCTGTGTCTAAATATTCAACCTTTACATACATCCATAAGGCCAACTTACCATTTCTTCCAGTTGATCACCTGTGCATGTGCATTTATAATGCTAATAATTTTTCTTTTCGCGGAAACGTCATAGTATCTAAAAAAAATAAAGTGTGTGTATCACCATACAGTGTACAGAGTTGTATCTAAATATTCAACCTTTACATACATCCATAAGGCCAACATTTAATTTTACATACATCATATGGCCAATAATTACATGGCATAAATTCTAATCCATCATCATAAGTACGAAGGGCCTCTTGGCTACAAAACTAAGTATACTTGCTATCTTCTTCTTAGGGCTCTTCGACTTGATTTCCTGGAAAATGTTTTTTTTTTTTAAAGAAAAACGTAAGCCAAAGCTTAGTGAATAACAACAGATGCATGAACGTAAAATACCATGGATCATTTTCAAATTATACATAACATAGCATAGCGTAAGCAATATGAGCATACATAACTTTTCTTGAATATTTAACTTTCATAATCTTTCATAAACATGGCATCACATGCTTTCATAAACATAGCGTATCATAAAACGTAACAACCCGGCATGACATGATGACCATATAGGTCGGGTGGCTCTTTAGGCCTGAGATATCTCATTTGTAGCTGGCTTTATTTCACGTCCTCCCATCAACCTTTTAGGACTATCTGACTTGGTTTAAGTTCCGTCAAAGGGGACCCCGAGTGTCACATGCATATAATTTGAACATATCCATTTTGCATATAAATCAACCATCCATGGGTTTTTATTCATATCATAAGAACATATCATACGTTTTAAAGACATGGCATTCGTATCATAACATATTTTTAATGCATTGAAACATGGAAAACAATTGATATACATAGTATGGTTCGCAAATGTTTTGAATGTACATATGTTTTGTCCATGGCATCGTGTTACTCACTTGGATCTCCTTGGCTAGGTGCTAGACTGCGTGTCCCTACAAGTGAAGTAAGAAATTATTAATACTAGGTTCACTGATAATAATTTAACTAACAAAACTATTGACTTGACCTTAGGTTTCCTCGTACTAGGTTAAAAATCTCTTAACATGGTCTAAGGACTTTATATAGGTTGATTAATTACCTAACATACTTTGGTTAAACCCACTAAGTTTTAGGGAAAAAAGGTCAATTCTGCCTAAAAATGGCCTTGGCGTTCGAACTCTCATCTGGGCGTTTGAACGCTAGGGTGACCATTCGAACGCTGTTCTTGGGCGTTCGAACGCTTCCTACGTTCAGTGACATGAACAGTAGCTGATCTTACTAATTTCTTATCAAACTTTTCCAAAATCAACCCAACTCATTCTAAGACTCTTAGAGTATGTGAAACTAGTCTATGAGGTCACAATAACTCTAAATTAAACAAAACTAATCATTAAATCTCAAGGGATCTAAGGTTAAAGCAAACCCCAAACCCTAAACTACACATACATATATATATATACATGGATTAGAGGTTTTACCTCTCCCAATAGCTTACTTGAGCTTCAAAAAGGCCTTCTATGGTGTTCTCTTCCTCCTTCCTTCTTTCCCTTTCTTCTCTCTTCTCTCTCTCTCTCTACCCATGGGTGTGTGTTTTGTGAGAGTGAGGATGAGAGAATGAATGTGTGTATGTGTGTGATTGTAAAGTGCTGGCATGGAAATGATCCCATGTAGTTTTCCTATTTTAATTTCGTGTTTCCTTTTTCCTTTTTCAGTTTCTACTATGGGCGTTCGAATGCTCCTTTTTGGCGTTCGAACGCTCAGAAGGATTCTGGGCTATGGCGTTCGAAAGGCCATTCGAATGCTCAGTAGGGTTTTGTACATTGAGGGTTCGAACCCTCTTTCTTATAGTTCGAAACATGCGAGGCTTGAAATTTGGGTTTTTGGCCTTACCATTCGAACACTCCAAATGTGCTGTCAATGGGCGTTCGAATGCCTAGGCAAAATGCTCGATCGTTCGAACGCTCATCCTGGCGTTCGAATGCTAAGAAGGAAACTGGGCAGAAATCATAAGTTTGTGGCTTTTTAAATACTTGCTAGCTTTAACTGATTTTTTGGACTGTTATCTTTAATTAGTCCACCCTAATTATCGTACGCGGCGTAATTCATGCGATTAAATGGGATTTACGAATGCGGGGTGTTACATTCAACCTCTTTAGTCATTTCTCTATTGTTTAGATTGATGATGTTCTTATTTTTTCCAATTCAGTTGATGAACATTGGAAACATCTGAACACATTCCTTGAAACTATTAAACATAATGGATTAATCATCTCTGCCTCTAAGATTGAGTTATTTCAAACAAAGGACAGATTCCTTAGTTACAATATTCATCAGGGAACCTTCATTCCCATTAACAGGTCAATTCTTTTTGCTGATAAATTTTCTGATCAAATTCTTGAAAAAACCCAGTTACAGAGGTTCTTAGGATCCCTCAATTACATTGCTGAGTTCTACAAAGACCTAAGGAAGAAATGTCAACCCCTCTTCGAAAGGTTAAAAGACAATTCTCCTCCCTGGTC
This sequence comes from Actinidia polygama, assembly GCA_030159135.1. NCBI lineage: Eukaryota > Viridiplantae > Streptophyta > Magnoliopsida > Ericales > Actinidiaceae > Actinidia > Actinidia polygama. Next base: position 6,374,256 of record BRYF01000010.1, read on the forward strand.
TTCTATTCACACTTCCATTGTTCAAGATTTAAAGAAATATGTCAAGACTTTGCCCTGTCTAGGCATTCCTACTACTCATTCATTAAAAATTATTCAAACCGATGCCTCTGACATTGGCTATGGAGGTATTCTTTTGCAAAAAGTCAGTCTAGATTCCCCTGAACAAATAGTCCGTTTTCATTCTGGTATCTGGAATAAAGCACAAAGTAACTATAGTACGATTAAAAAAGAGATTTTAGCTATTATTTTATGTATATCTAAATTTCAAGATGATATACTTAATCAAAAGTTTTTGGTCAGACTTGATTGCAAAAGTGCAAAATATGTTCTCTTAAAAGATGTTCAAAATATTGCTAGTAAGCAAATATTTGCAAGATGGCAAACTATTTTAAGTATATTTGATTTTGATAATGAATATATTAAAGGTAGTCAAAATTTTATTCCTGATTTCCTTACTAGGGATTTTTTACAGGAAAAAATTTAACCTTCCTCCATGACAAACCGCATTGCTATCCAATACAGAACCTTGGTTACTCTCCACAGAGAAATGGTCAATACCTTATGGTTACAAATTGGAGTCATTCTAGCCACCCAAGATCATGATACTGAAGAGATTGATTGGCGTCTTACTAGAATCATGTTCCTTGAAAGAGAGATCATTTTCCTTAATAATTACTTGTTCATTTTAAGTTGCTGTTGACCCAGTTATCTTTTCCTTGCAGATATCTTCCATTAAAAAGTCTTC
>BRYF01000010.1:6382500-6392500 GCA_030159135.1 Actinidia polygama
GTCGTGCCCACATAAACTTCGGTCGACTGTTTTAATAATTCGGTCGTCTTTCCTCTGATTTTCCAGAGGGCTTCCAAGCTGGTCTATCTGGTACTCTATTCTGGCTTTGGCTTCGAACATGGTTTCTTAAAAATCTGTTGTGCCTTAATTCGATCATGCAACTCTGAAACTTCGGTCGACCGAATGTCAGGTTCGGTCGTCTTTGAACTATTTTTTCAGAGAGCATATTTGTTTACTTAACTCCTTTGCATTTAGTTGTGCCTCGACTTTGGCTGAGAAACTTTGATCGAGCTATTCTTAAACTTCGGCCAACCGAAGTTTAACTTCGATCATCTTTCAATTGAAATTCCAGTGAGCATCCTCTATTTTTACAGTTGTCTTGTTTGCTTTGTTTCAGTTTAATAGATTCATGCTATTTGATCAACTTTTTTTTAAGTGTTAAATTAACACTTCTATCATTTTTGCAACCTCATTAACATCAATTATGATTTATAGAAGGTTTTAAAAACTTCTTTTAATCATGTACAAAATTATCTTTGAGACCACGGTTGCTTTCCAAAACTTTCAATAAAGGTTAGACTTTGATTTAGTTTTAAACAATTTTAATCATCAAAATAAAAGTTTTTTTCAACAATCTTTCCCTTTTTATGATGACACAATTTGTTTTGAAAATCGTTGTTTTTGTTTTAAAACTTTTTAAAAACTCCCCCTTAGTTCAAGGCTCTCCCTTACTTTATGCTTTCAAACATGTAGATCATAGTATTATGGCATTCATGATATGCAAATAATAAACATTATGGCATTCATATTATCATAAAAAAATGATCTTTCATAGATGCTCCATGAACATAGTATTATGGCATTCATGATATGCAAATAAGAAACATCATGGCATTCATATTATCATAGCAAAATGCTTTTTCATAGATGCTCCAAAACTATCAAGTTCCGATACACTTTCAATTTTAACAGCAAGCTAAGTTCCCCCCCAAAAAAACTAAGACATAACAAAAGAAAACTGAGACACAAAACTAAGACACAACTAAAACTTCTCCCCCTTTGGAGCATCATCAATAAGGAGGGGCTCGGTAAGGAGGACGAGGAGGTACTTCATTCGGTGCATAAGGTGGAGGATGTGAAGGAGGAGGAACGAAGTTGACCCATAAGCCTTCCAATTGAGCCTCAATGTGAGCCATCCTATCATTGTATTTTTGATCAAAGTCCGTTTGTTGCTCGTATAGTTTTGCATAGGAATCCCCGAGCCTATCAATGTACTCCTCATGCTTTTTATGTTGTTGCCCTTGCTCATGGTAGAGATATCCAAGTCTATCTATGTATTCTTCATGGCGCCTTTGGGTTTGAATAATCTCTTCTTGTTTTTGTTTTATTTCTCCTATGGACTCTTTTAACTCCCAAAATACTCGAGGAACCAAGCCAGTCGTCCTCCTTGAGTAGAAGTCCCTTTTTGTGAGGGATAATCTTCATGCATCGGATGCTCTTCTTCCATGGGAATCTCTACATGGATGGGCTCCTCTTCGTGTATGGTTTTCCTCATCTCGCCATTGGAGTTGAGGAAGTTCAAAATTAGGATCTACGTGTGGGGGAACCTCTAGGTTTTCATCTTCCTCCATATGTTGACGACTTGTGCCATCATCCCTCACATCTTCCTCCCTTTCTTCCTCACTAAAACTTATGCCCTTTTTAATCGTGTTCATGGAGAACCATTTGCTTATTCCTTGATTTCTTTGACCCCTTATATTGACATCAAAATGATTAAAAACCTTAGTTAGAAAAGCACCAAAATGGAAGGCTCGAGTGTTATGGTTTCGAACATCGACCATTTCCTTAAGAATTATGTAGTTGAGGTTTAATGGCTCTTCCAATGCAGCTTTGTATATGATAAATGCATTCATTGTTGTCACTTGATTATAATGTCCCGCCTTAGGAATTATGTTATGAGCAATGTATCGATGAAATAACCTAAATTCCTTTGTCAAGTGTTTTGTATCGGAGACTTTTCTTTCTTTCTCGCCAATGACCTCATACATGATTTTCTTGCTTACTTATGATGGCTTGCTTATGAAAATGCATTCTCTGGCATTTGGTATCTCGGTGATCGTAGATAGGCTTGAGGGATTTAGCACTATGGTCTTGCCCCTTACTCGTGAATCTATGGTGTACTCAATATTGTCTAGCGGGCCTACTTCCAAATTGCAATAAAAAAGTCATACCAATTTGGAGCAAACATCCGTAGGAAGAGGTCGAATGTTATTCCACCCAAGTGTGTCCATCGGAGCCAGAATTCTTTGATAATATTTGAGAGGGAAGTTTGTCTCGAACTCGTGCCTCGTGATAATATGTCGTTCCTTAAATTCCGGAACCCATATCCTTTGAAACTCCAAGGATTTGAAGTACCGTGGATTGAACACTAAATCAGGTACATCGGGGTTGGTGTCGTCACCCCTCAGGTCATTTGAGGCGTGCTTAATTAGCACCATGGCTCAGAGATATGAAATCTAAAAAAATTGAGAACCTAGGGTTTTAAGATTTTGGAGATGATGAATAACCTGAAGGATAGGACTATTTATATAAAATCTAGATAACTAGGGCTCTTAGACTTCTAAGAAACATAACTGAAGAGTTTAAAACTCTTGATTTGTAGAGATCAAATTGTTACATAACTCTGTCTCTTTTGTTTTTACGCAACTTCTATAACTTCAGCTGAGTGAAGTTACCACTTCGGTTGATGATTCTGGAGGATTGATCGACCGAACTTTCTAGTTTTGATTTGAAATTGAACAGACCTAGATTTTGAAGGGTCTTCGAAAAGATTGGGAGTTTAGGGTTTCTAAGTCGAAGGGTCAAAGAAAGAAAGGGAGAATAGGAAAGGATTAGGATTTTAAGTTTATTTAAAAGTATTATTTGATATATATCTGTTTAAATCCCGTGTAACCTTTGAAGTACTGCACGTGTAGTAACTTTGGTCGCAAACTTCGCTCGACCAAAATTTGCATTTTCACGACCGAAGTTTATGCAGTTTGGGATAAACTGCAGAATTCGACAGTAGTTCCAATTTTATGATAAAATAAGTTTTTCTTCCTACTTTTTGTCTTTCCAGAAGTTAGAAACATCACATGATATGTATTGAGCTTGATTCTTTTGATCAATTATTTGTATATCAAAGTTTGACAGTTGAATGCACACAATTATCACATAATTAAGATAAAACCATTACATTTACAATCATATAACCACATTTTTGATTCATATTTTGTTTTGTTGGAGATTATTTGTAATATACACTTTGACGTAGACTACTACTTTTAATTCCAACTTACCAAGGTAAAATAAATTATACTAGGAATCCAGAAAATTTATTTTCACATTGGTTGCGACATACCAAGTTCACGTCTAATAAAACAAAATCTTTTCTCATCGAGGGATTTTGTAAAAATATCCACCAATTGCTTGTCGATGTGTACATATAGTTGGATTTCTTTTTGACCGGCTTCTTCATTAGTCTCTTGTCTTTCTTGAGAAATCTCAAGATTCTCCATTTGCTCTTCAATTCTTACATTCTTTGACACGTCTTGGAAAGATAGATCATTATATTCATCAAATGTAACATATACGGATTCGTCAACTACCAAGTTTCATTTATTGAAAAATCAAAATGCTTTGCTTGTAGTTGAATACCCTAAGAAAATAGTTTCATACGACTTTGAATTGAATTTTCCTAAGTTATCTTTGTCATTATTTAAAACATAGCATTTGCACCCAAAAGCATGAAATAAGTTAATATTTGGTTTTCTTCCTTTCCAAAGTTCGTATGGTGTCTTTTTAAGAATTGGCCTAACATGGCTCGATTTATGATAAAGCATGCGGTGTTCACCATTTTGGCTCAAAGATATTTTGGAAGAGAGTTTTTACATAGCATTGTTCTAGCCATCTCTTATAAGGTTCTATTGTTTCTCTCAACAACTCCATTTTGTTGAGGGATTCTATTAGCCAAAAAAATGTGTCAAATTCCTAGATCATCACAATATTGAGCAAAAGACTCATTTTTAAGTTCTCTACCATGATCGATTCAAATATTTAAAATAGTGAGTTCTTTATAATTTTAAAGACATTGGCATAATTTCTTAAATGAGAAAAATGCTTTATTTTTGTGGGCTAAAAATATTACCCATGTAAATCGAGAAAAGTCATCTACAACCACAAGAATATATAACTTCCCTCCAAGACTCATTGTTATTGAAGGACCAATTAAATCCATGTGTAGAAGTTGTAGTGGCCTAGAGGTGGAAACAACATTTTTAGATTTGAAAGATATTTTTGTTTGCTTTTCTTGTTGACATGCTCTACATATTCTATCTTTTTCAAAAGAAACTTTTGGTAGTCCAATTACCAACTCCTTTTTAACAAGTTTTGAAATAAGATTCATATGAGCATGTCTAAGCCTTCTATGCCATAACTAACCATTATCATTCATAGCCGATAAGCAAGTTCCATTTGCTGGCTTAACGTCGTCAATTTTAAAAATATAGATATTTTCAACTCTTTGACCGATAAATAAAGTTTTATCATCTATGGTGCAAATGTTTTTGTCAAAGATAATTTTATTTTGTTTATTACATAACTAGTAATTGTCCGTGCCCACGGGCACTGCGGAAAAAAAAATCTTAAGCGTACTCGTTAGAATTTAAATTCAATCTACGTAAAATAAATAGAAAAATGAGAAAAGAGAGCAGTTGTTACTGTCTCTTCTAAGTTTTCATCTAGCTATAAAAGGAAGGAGAAAAACTATTGATAAACCCTACGCCTATGCAGAACTACGCCTCTCAACTTTAGTAACTTTGTTGCTAAGTGCAATGTTGATCTACTTCCAACGGACTGTCCATAGAGTATTAAGTTTTCTTGGCTAACTCCATATTCCGTCTCAAAACCCTCGTATTGGCAATGGTGCAAGAGATCACATCACAAATTAAAGTGATGTGGCACCTAGTGACAAATGTTCTCAACCTAGAGACATTACTATTCCAGTGAACATCTGGGGGAAAAATCATCTACCGATACTTTTACTTACACTACTCAGTAAAATTGGATAACAATGCACCCTACTCAGCAGGATTGGATTATGCTCTGGAGAAAATAATTTTGTTTTAAATGCTTAAACAGGTAGTTACAACTCATGTTTCTTAAATAACTCAATTTTATAGTTCAAATAAATAAACTATATAAATTAGACAACACAGAGAATAATAGAATACAGAGACAATTGAAGTGGAAGATCCAAACATCACAGCAAAAAACCCACACATACCCCATGCAAGCTTGGACAACACAGAAACAGAAGTGGAAGATCCAAACATTACTGCAAAGAGCGCACATACACACACACACACACACACACAGACCTGAAGAAGGTCTTCAGCTGACGATGCAGCGTGCAACTTTATACCCCAAGATGTTCGATAGGCCTCTTACCAATCAGGTTGAATAGCTTCTGTTGGAATAGAAATATGCCAAACCAATGTGTTAACCATTTCAATATATTAGCCTAAGGAAATTTTGTGCTTTGAATCAAGATATTACAAAAAAAATTGAACAGTGAAAATCCCAACTTTTCATCCTCTCCTTACCCATTTTTTCCTTTCTCTTCCTAAACTATATTCTACACATTCTGAATTTCAACTAAACCGAATTATTTGCTTTACATTTAGAAGTTCAGTTATTTGTTTGTTTCAGTCTTGGACATGAGATGATTATCAAATTTAAATGATACATCTAGTCCACGACCACATATATGTCTATAACAAAATTCAGGTATTAGTACATAATTAATTTGAATTTAGGATCATTTATTAGAGTTCTCTACTTGCTCAACTTCTTTGATGACCTGAGTGAATTAGGGTGTCTAAGTGCAGTAATAAAAAAGTCTACTTAACGAAAGGAAAAAGTGTCCGACTACAGTTCTCTATGATTTGGTGTTGAATGCTTTTTCTTTAGAAATAAGAGAAAACATGAGTAACCAATCAGTGGATGGTAGCATTAGGAGTGTTTCGTCCTTAATTGGGTGCTTATCAAAACAACAATACAAATCATTTCCGGACAATTCAGATAAAAATACCCACAAACCCATATCCTTCCGAACTAATATATATCCCAGGAATACAACCTCACATGAATATCTATATAGCAACAACAACAAAGCATAAGTAACCAATCAGTGATACTGATCCCAATCCAATTACACTGGGATGGTAGTATTAGGAGTGATTATTCCTCAAAACAACAATACAAATCAATTTCAGGTTATTAAAATCAATGTATAATTTTGATCAAACTACAGGAACCAATGGTAAAATTTACCCCCCTAAAATGACCAGTCATGGAAGGTGCTGCACTTCAGAGGATCCAAACTCCTGTTGGGGCTAGCTTTTAGAAACAAAATTGAATCAAATTTTCATAAAAAATGAAATAAAAATATTTAATCTGGGTGCATCCTTTCTTCTTCTTGATCTTTGTTCGGAACCCAAAAAAGGCTAATGGTTTACCTCTTAGAACGCTTGTGTACAGAAGTTACTCCCACTGCAGGCTTTTTTCTACTGTCACGCCCTCCAGACCCCATCTCTGCAAATCAAAACCCAAAAGGCCACTGTTTCTCAGCAAGATTCACCATTGGAGGCACCAAAAAAAATGTTCTAAGAAACAAAAAACATATTAGATAGAGGATTTTCATTTCCTTTTTTTCTCCCACCAAAAATTATAGAAGTGGAGAGGTTGAGTTCGGATCGTCGTCAAATGCGTCTTCAACGTCGACGATTGCATTGAGGAAGGTGGGTTGGTCCTTCTTGAGCTGTTCTTCTTGGAGCTTGCGGGCGGCCTGACGCTTGATCTGCTCGAACTTGTCGACTTCGTGGGTGGAGTTGGCGTCGGCTAGAACTTATCTCTTTTTTTAAAGTGATATAACTCTCAATTTGTTTTTGATCTTAATCAAAAACTCACAATGAATCCATAAGGATTGAAGTATTGAATACTATAAGAGAATACAAGTTTAGAATGCTTTAATCTCATCCCAACAACCCCAATGGTTGATTTTAAAAGCCTCAAACTAAATAGAGACGTTGTTGCATTAAATGCTCTGAAAAGAGCCATTCTGATTTGATCTCAGCCGTTGAATATGTGATTTTGACATTTCAGATTGAAATTCAAAACTTCGATCGTGAACTTCGCTTGACCGAAGTTGAAGTTCGGTCGTGATTGGCCAGTATTTCTAGTGGCTTAGACCTTTGCTCTGTTTTTCTTTTCTCAGCTTCGGTCGAACCCAATTTAAACTTCGGTCAACCGAGTTTTTCACTTCGGTCGGAGAAACATTGAATTTCCAGGGACCAAGGTAATTGCTCTATTCTCGACCATTTGCTGAGATTCGATTGTGCCCACATAAACTTCGGTCGACCGTTTTAATAATTTGGCCGCCTTTTTTCTAATTTTCCAGAGGGTTGCCAAGCTGTTTTCTGTTTCCTTGTGTCAACACCTAAACTTCCATGTGTCGACTCTTGATCATAAGTTTCCCAAACTTTGGCCTCTAATCACATGTGTCAATTCCGAGTTACTCATTCTTAGAAATTTGGCCTCTGTCTCTGTGCCATGTGTCGACACCTTACTTTCAGATTTAAAATCTTTGTCCACTGTCTTCATGTGTCAACACTTTTGATTTTCAGACAAGTTCTTTGTTTATACTGTCTTCATGTGTCGACTCTTCAACCCAATGTGTCGACACTTTCATTTCCAGACTCAAGTCTATTGTTTTCATATGTCGACACCATATGATCATGTGTGGACACCTCTTGCTCAGAATGTTAAGTTTTGCAAGACTTCGTCAATTCTATTTCAATGTATGTCAATCTTATGGATAATTAAAGTAAGACAAAATCTGTACACTAACTAGAATCATTAGATTACTTAACACAATGTTTTGTTATTATCAAAATCAAGGCCTGGAGTCGACAATCTCTTCTTTTTTGATGATGACAAAACTTTATGTGATACGAATGATGATTTAAAAAATCTAATAATTTTAGAGCTCATACCCGATATTGTTCCCCCTTTCTTTTGTAATTTTGCAATATAATCGTTCTCCCTTGCTCTTGATCAAAAACAATTCTCAATTTCAATTTCATTAGAGCATTTAAAAAAAACTTAGTTCCATTTCCTATTTAGTTCTTCCAATTCATTGAGACCATTACTTCATTGAGACTTAAACTCATCATTCATTGATAATTCATTATTATTTCCCCCTATTCAATTCAGCATTTAGATAACATCGAGACAATTGGGATACCATCGAGATAACATCGAGACAATTGGGATACCATCATATTCTCTCCCTTTTTTATCAATTCATCAAAAAGAGCTATGAAAGTTAAATGCAACATGAAGTCATGGAAATCAAGTTGTGAAACCCAATCAATACATTATATAAGCAATGAAATTATGAAATAGTGATATCCATGAAAAAATAATATCCATGAAACCATGAAAATCAAGTTATATAAGTCGTGACACAAATATAAGAAATGACAAGAAATTAGGCAATTAAAAAAAGGATGAGATACACTTCCTCCATAATGAAACCCTTTTGAAACTTTCCAAATACATTTCCTCCTTTCCTTCAACCCACCGCCTCTCTCTCTCTCTCTTTCCTCATTTTTCTTTTCTTTTTCTTCTTTCCTTCTCTGTTCTTCACTGTCAATGTGAAGCTTCAAGGAGCTCTGGCCAAAGAACATCATTTCCGTCCACTTTCCGGCGATCTCTGGCCTTCGGCCAAAACACGAAAGTTGTTCATCTCTTAGAGTTCTTCAACTTCAACCGATTGGAATCCCGTTAGAACTCCGTTTGGACCACCGTTTTTGAATTTTTTATTATTCTTCAAGAGGTAGTTTGATATTATATTAATGCCCTATTATCTTTATTTTTAGAATTTTTAGAATGTGTTTAATTGTTAAAATAACAACTTGTGGATAATTGGTTATTAAGAAAAATCTAAAAAATCACATGTCTGGGCAAACATTAGTGTAGCTTTAGTAACGCGTACTACGTGTTTGATAAAATGCTTATGAGAATATCGGATTAATTTCGAAAAAATAAACTTATGTGTTTATGTGATTAATTCGATTTTGTGTTAGTAATTTGGTAGAAAACTATGCCATGTTTGACACGTTAGGACGTTAGAGACTTTCCGTAATTTGGTAGTTATCTAGCTGTAAATGTTGAAGTGTTGTGATATATTGTGAACTTTAAATGTTTGTAGTTCATTTGATATATATATATGTTATGCTTCGAGCCTTGGATGATTGAGTATGACATTGAGCATGACCATAACATATCATTATTGTGGCCTTGTCGGCTTTTGCATGACATTGGGTGGGATACAATGATGGAAGGTACACCCCTAGGGAGGGGTACCAAGGTTGAAAATTCCTGATGTGGGTGTGGGTGTGAGAAAAAGGGAGGATGACTCCCTAATAAACATTCACTCCAATCTTTACTCGGTTAGCTCCCGGGGATTGATTTTATCTACGTTCCTTATGTGGGTGGCCCATATTCCGGTGTTGAGAGTGTGTGTGCATTGAGATTGGCCCTATGGCATTGAAGCCGTTTGGCTAGTTACATTGCCTTGATGGCATCATCATATCATTGTACCTCATTTTATTTTCATAATTTTAGAGATAGTATGACATTTTTATAATATTATTCTACTAAACCATCATGCTTAATCAAACAAAATAAAATTACTTTCAGGTAAAAAGGATAAGGGCAAAGGCCCAGCTTGACTTGACCGTATTCAGGTCATTTTGAAGACTTTCCCTTGAATTTAGCTTCATTGGATGTCTTATTGTCCATCAAGTGAGAGCATGTAATGCTTTTGGTAATTTGAAACCTTGGGATAGGTTTGAATTACATTTGTTACATGTATCCGTATTGGGCATGTGTTAGC
>BRYF01000010.1:6397500-6400000 GCA_030159135.1 Actinidia polygama
ATCATTTAGCCTTCCCACCTCAACTTTCGGGTGTTCACCCGGTGTTTCACGTGTCTATGCTTAGGAAGTATAACTGGGATTCTTCACACATTTTGGATTGGACAGAGTTGGCACTCGAGCAAGACGCTTCTTAAGGGGGTAGAATGTAAAGTTTGATAATTTATTTTCCGGCTTGAACTATTTTAGGCCGACACATTATGTTAAATTGGGCCTTGGGCTATATAGTTATGTTTTATTTATTGTCGTTGGGCTTTGTGGGCTAGCCCATTACATGTATTTGGGCCAAGGGCCATGAGAGGGCATTTAATTAAATTGGTTAGGCTAGGCCCATTACTTGCTAAGTTGGGCGCATTGTAAATGGGTGGAGGCTATATACTAAGGTTGGTGTGTGTGTGTCACACCATAGTGAAACCCTTTTGAAACTTTTCAAATACACTTCCTCCTTTCCTTCAACTCACCGCCTCTCTCTCTCTCTCTTTCTTCACTTTTCTTTTCTTTTTCTTCTTTCCTTCTCTGTTCTTCACTGTCAACGTTCAGCTTCAAGGAGCTCCGGCCAAAGAACGTCATTTCCAGCCACTTTTCAGCGATCTCAGGCCTTCGGCCAAAACACGAAAGTTGTTCATCTCTTAGAGCTCTTCAACTTCAACCGATTGGGATCCCGTTAGGACTTCGTTTGGACCACCGTTTTTGGATTTTTTGTTATTCTTCAAGAGGTAGTTTGATATTATATTAATGCCCTATTATCTTTATTTTTATGATTTTTGAAAAGTGTTTAATTGTTAAAATAACAACTTGTGGATAGTTGGTTATTAAGAAAAATCTAGAAAATCACATGTCTAGGCAAACATTAGTGTAGCCTTAGTAACGCGTACTACGTGTGTGATAAAATGCTTATGAGAATATCGGATTAATTTTGGAAAAATAAACTTATCAGTTTATGTGATTAATTCAATTTTGTGTTAGTAATTTGGTAGAAAACTATGCCATGTTTGACACGTTAGGACGTTAGAGACTTTCCGTAATTTGGTAGTTATCTAGTTGTAAATGTTGAAGTGTTGTGATATATTGTGAACTTTAAATATTTATAGTTCATTTGATATATATATATATATATATGTTACGCTTCGAGCCTTAGATTATTGAGTATGGCATTGAGCATGACCATAACATATCATTATTGTGGCCTTGTCGGCTTTTGTATGTCATTGTGTGGGATAGAATGATGGAAGGTACACCCTTAGGGAGGGGTACCAAGGTTGAAAATTCCTTATGTGGGTGTGATGGTGAGAAAAAGGGTGGATGGCTCCCTAATAAATATTCACTCCAATATTTACTCGGTTAACTCCCGGGGATTGGTTTTATCTACGCTTCTTGCGCGGGTGGCCCATATTCCTTTTTAGGGATGTGGTAGAGGTAGCTTCCTCTCTTTCATTTTTCTTCTTCTTTCCCTTGTCCTTGCTTGAATTAGTCGTCGATTTTCTCTTCTGGCCCTTCGATATTTAAGGGGTCGACACCACAATGGCTTTCGAAGCTTTCTTAGGTTTTGCATTTTTTGGTGCCATGGATGAATTCGTGGAGGTTATGAGAGGTTAGAGGAGATTGATTAGGGTTCATGTGAAGTATGGGAGAGTGATTTTGAGAGGATCGTCGGTAACGGTTGGTTTTTATAGGGAACTAAACAAAAGAGAAATATAGAGAGAGAGTGAGTCGCGTAAAATGACGAACGTGGGTCTCTTAGTATTTATAGACCTGACTCATGTTGGCCTTAAGGTGTCGACACTTGAGACTCAAAAATTTAGTTCATATGTGTCGACACGTAGAGGTTGAGGTGTCGACACTTGTGTCTCAAAAAATTTAATATGACATTTCTGTTCGTATGTGCCAACACATGAAGGTTGAGGTGTTGACACCTGAGTCTTAAACTTTTGTGCAAATGCATGAAATGAATTATGAATATAAATTGCACAAATTTGGTCACAATTTAAATACCATTTTGATATTTAAGTCACTGAAGCTCATCAAATATTAGCACATCGGATTACACAGTCCCAATTCTCGTCTAATCATAATAAATCTTTCTTCATTTAACGGTTTTGTGAAAATATCAGCTAATTGCATTTTTGTGCTCACAAAATCAAGTTCAATGTCACCTTTTCGCACATGATCTCTTATAATGTGGTATCTTATTTCAATGTATTTTGTATGAAAATGCTGAATGGGATTCTTAGTCAAGTTAATGGTGCTCGTATTGTCACATCTAATGGGTATGTGATTGAATAATATCCCATAGTCCTCTAATTGTTGTTTCATCCACAATACTTGAGCACAACAGCTACCAGCTGCTACATATTCGGCCTCAATTGTGTAGAGAGCAACGAAGTTTTGTTTCTTACAATACCAAGACACAATCATATTGTATAGAAGTTGGCACAAGCCACTTGTGCTCTTCCTATCAACTTTACTCCTTACATAGTCAGCATTAGTGTAAGCAACTAGATTA
>BRYF01000010.1:6425000-6440000 GCA_030159135.1 Actinidia polygama
AAAAACGCATCAGATCAACGAACCCGAACTGATTGATAATGAATTGACGGTCGGTCGATTGATCGGATTTTGGTCGAGCAAAAAATTCATAGAAAACACGACTCATGCAAAATGTGGGGATGAAAATATAACTTGCGCAGTAAATCTACTCTAAGGCTATATTTGGATCACGAATTTGGTAGAAAAAAAGAAAAGAAAAAGTTAAATAATCTAATCATTTGGAACTATTGAATCATCTACCTTTTTAATTTTTATTTCAATTTTTTTTTATATTCTCTCACCAGATTCTTGATCCAAACACAACCTAAGTTAAGTTTAATTTTAAACCACATGGGTTTGTTGAAAAGCTCAAAACATTTCTCACTTTTACCACAAATAAATGCCATGATTATTTTGAGAGAAGTTGTTCCATTCTTGAGCCATCGAAATAGTGCTATAGAAGGATGACCATTTCTCTAGTATTCAAGTTGCTAAAAACAAAACAACACGAACTAAAGAGATCTGATGAACGTTTAAAAATGTATCATTATTCCATTCACTTTCATTATTTTAATTTTCTCAATTTATGTTTAATTATTGATTAATTGGAATAATACTTTCTTGTAAGCAAATATGACAATTTTGGATGATAAAACTAATTTTGGAGCAAGTACAAAGTGGGCACAGCAGAAAAGCGATGGAAAAGGCCTGTTTTTTTGTGCTTAGTATAAAAAATAGGGCTTTGAACATGGTATGTGTAAGGGGACAAATTATACGATGACGTAATCCGGCCATGCTAGGGCAGGGACCTTCGACGAGCTATCGATAGGGAGCAAGCTTGTCGGTCCCCTACACTAGAGCTCGGTGCAGATACGCAGAATGTCGAGCTCACTGGAGCAGAGATCTCTGTCGAGCTGATGCTACAAGAGCGAGCTCAGAGATCTCTTGCGTTAGAGCTCCGGACTGCTGTTGCCAAAGATATACCGCCCGAGCCAAGGCCTTCGTTACGACCAAAGTACCGCTGCTGAACGAGCTCGGAATAATAACTGTGCTGGAAGCTTGGACGAGAGGCAACAACCAGCGATATTCTTAAGGGATGTCAAGGGACAAAAGGTGACTTGTACGTTAGAGTACTTTCTGATAGCCCCACGCCCGAAGGGAGACGTCGGTAGTTGATCAAGAGCGACCAGCCACGACGTAAGGGCATAACTGGGTTAGCCGCCTACTTATTGACACGGAAATAGGCAGATGAAAACACGCGCTTAGCTGTAGCCTGTCAAATGACGAGATAACTAATGCGTCGAGCCACGTGCTGAGCTAAAGTACAAAAGGGAACACTGTTGTTCTCATAAGGTATGTGCAACCTTACTATCTAAGCATACAGACACTTTTTGTCTCTCTAAGATTCAGTACGTCTAACTTGATCGTTGGAGAGACGTTTCTTGAAAATAGCTCCGGCAGTCGGTCTCATTATTCTTGTAATTGCAGCTCAGGCATCGTTGGTTAACCGGACGGAGGGTTGAAGTTACCCACGCAGCCGTAGAACTGCATCGGGTATCTATCCTCGATTTTCTTTCTTCTTTTCATATAATAGCAACCCCACAATTGGCGCCGTTTGTGGAAAATCGATTATAGACATTCGAAAGATCGTTTCTTATGGCGTCGCAAAGCTCCAACTGCTCTAGCAGTCATGAAACTCGCAAGGAGGCCCCTCATGTGCCCAAAACTCCTGGGCGTAGAGGAGGTAAACTACTAGAGGATGTGCAAAGGGTGGCTAGGGCCCCCTCTAGGCAAAATCCAAGTCAGTTGCTCCCCGGAGGGGCAAACAGTTACGATATCACCATCGAATGCCTGCAAAGGAAGCTAGCCGAACTCACACAGCACGTTGTTGACAACAGGATGATAAACCCAGCACAAGCAATAGGAGCTAGACCATCTAGCGCTGGAAATAAAGAACCAACCCTACCCTCACGGGAAGTCCGAGACAAAAAGCTACACAAAACCCACGTAAGCGTGGATAGCCGCACAGACAGTAAGATTGTGATGACAAGTGGCGGAGAAGGTCGCCCAAGAGAACCAAGTCCGGGATGGATCTCTGTGACACACTCAACGCTAAACGAGGTCAAGAAGGAGATTTGCAAGCCAAACTAGATGGACGCAGAGCGATAGCAATAAGTAGAGTCACTCTCGCAGGCTTGGCTATCCGCACCGCCCGTAACGAGCAAAAAAAGGACGCCCCTAGATAACAGACTCTATTCTCTTGAGAAATCGAGGGGTTGGACCCTCCAGAGAAGTTTACGCCACCTAGGTTCACTTTGTATGATGGCAAATCGGATTCGAGGTCTCACGTGAGTCACGTCAAGCAGATGATGGCTCTTTGGAACCACATGGACGCCCTGATGTACCGGGTATTCCCTTCGAGTCTAGGAGACCTCAGACTGAAGTGGTTTAACAAACTGCCTTCGGGGGTCAATAGAGAACTTCTATCAATTGGCTGAATCATTCATAGCTCGCTTTGTAATCAACACAAAAGTGCCGAAAGGTGTAGATTCCCTTTTGACGTTGAGAAAAGGAAAGAATGAATCCATCCGCAACTATAGTAAACGGTATTGGGAAATGTATAACGAGATTGAGGAATGCTTAGAGGAGTTGGCAGTGGTGAGCTACAAGCTCGGACTGACTCCTGGGGAGCGTTTATAGGAGAACCTGATGCTCGATCCCCTAACCGACCTCTAGGATCTCATGTCTTAGGTCGAAATGTTTGCTCGGTTGGAGGACGAAGTCAAGCATGCAAAAAAGGTTGCTGGGATGCCTGCCTGTGGAGAGGGATCATTTAAAAAGCGAAAGGAGAACTCGATTGATTTCGGGAGCTGGGCAAGGGATCAATGTGGTATTTAAAGAGCCAATCCACAAGCTCCTCGCACGGATTCAGGACAAACCGTACTTCAAGAAACTCGAACCCATGGGAAGAGATCCAAAAAGATGCAACCAAAGGTGGAAGTGCTCTTTCCACAAAGAAAGAGGGCATAGGATAGATAGTTGTCGGTCTCTTAAGATTTTCCTTGACATTTTAGTCTAGGAGGGGCACCTGAAGGAATTCATTGATGAAGAGAAGACTCGGGTAGAAAAGACTGAGGTCAGACCAAACCCTAGGTTCGATCGAAATGATGACGAAGTAGAAAGGACTGTAAACGAGGACGAGGATTTGCCCCTGGGCACTATTCACATGATCGGAGGCCCACATCACCCAAATCTTGAGAATAGGATCCCGGGAAAGATCCGAATGGTAAAGAAAATGTACGAGATTCTCTCGGTCCATTCACCGGCTAAGAAGTCGAGAACAGCATCAACGAAGCCAGGGAGCATCACGTTCACCAAGACCGACCTGGAAAGGGTGCAACATCCATATTCTCTAATCCATTGGTTATCCAACTGAGGCTGAACAACTACAATGTAAAAAGAATCTTAGTGGATACGGGAAGTTCGGTTGAGGTAATGTACTATGATTTTTTTAAGCAACTTCAACTCAACCAATCCGACTTAAAATCGGCTTGAGCTCCCCAGGTAGGATTCAACGCTCAGTCTCACTAGCCCTTGAGAACGGTGACCGTTAAGGTCCAAGCTGGAGCCCAAAAGCTAATAACAGAGTTCGTTGTCGTAGACATCCTTTCCCCATATAATGCAATTGTTGGCCAAGATTACATTGGATGAAAGGGGTGCCTCCACACTTCATTAGATCATTAAATTTGCAACCCCCCCGGGGTGAGGAGACCCTTCACGGAGACCAGGTAGCAGCCAAACAGTGCTATCTCGCTATGGTCACCATTAAGGTAACCATGAAAGAGGTGCAGCTGATCATCAAAGAACAGGAAGTCCTAGAGGATGTCAGGAGAGATCCCAAGGCTAAGGTCGTGGAGGATTTGATATGCTACGAGCTAGATGAGCCAAGCTCGAATCATTTCTTTCTCACTGGAGCAAACTTGGAGGAATGAGAGAGAACCAAGCTCATCCAGTTCCTTAAAGCCAATAACGAGGTCTTCGCATGGACACCGTACGAGATACCCGGAATCGATCCCAGCTTCATCAAGCACGAGCTGAATGTAGTGCCTGACTCCTGGACGGTTAATGTCTTTGCTCCCAGAAGTGAATTCTTTATTGCAAGGGTATGGGTTGTGAAGTAGTAATAAAAACTCAAAGTACGAGTATCGATCCCATGAGGAGCAGTGCCAAGGTGAACACAAGATACTAAAATACTATGAATCAATCCTAACTAGATCCTACCTTATGCTTCTAAAAATAAAAAAATATATATATTTTGGATTTTTTGATAAAATTAAACTAAATCTAAATTATAAAAGCAATTAAAATTGATTTAAACTTGTAATAAAAATGACTCAGAATCAATTGATCCAATAAATCGAGTTTCTTGGAATCCCAATAGAGGTTTCATATAACTTAAATCCTTCGACAACGTCGTGAGTCTCAAATTCGGAAGATTTTACTTTTAAAAATAATTGTTCTTTCAATCTTCAATTCGTACAATGAATATATAAAACCCAGCTCACACATAAATGTTACATGATAGCATATATACTGAGACAACAATTCACGCATAAGCGTTACTTAGAATAAATCTGATTATTATAATCAAGGTCGCGCATCATCGATTCACGCAACACATGTACTAAACTCACCTCACGCATAAACGTTACAAAGCAACGTATATACTGAGGCATCAACTCACACATATGTGTTACCGAACATAATAGGACGTCCTAATTTTCAAAAATATCTAAAACGAAGAAGAATAAAAATTAAGAAAATATAGCGGTGATATTAAAATACCTCCATTGTTCATCATCGATCCCCAATCAACCTTCGCAATCAATCCCAAGTTGGGAAAATTATCCAAACATGGCTAAGGAATGCACATAAATAAATATCGAAGACATTACAGGAAAGATTTGTATTAAATTAATAAAACTTGAAAACGTTTACAAAAATAATATAAATCCTAAGAGCTCCTATTAAAACTAATTAAAAATTTATAAATAAAACTAAACTAAAATCCTCTTTTGCACATGAAATGAAGAATTGTATTTATAGACTTCGGAGTCCAAGTCCTAGTTGAATTAGAACTTTTTCGTACTTTTCGTCTTTGCCCGTACTTTGCATCTCGATTTTGGCCACCTTATAACTCGATTAAGCAAATGACTATTAGAAACAAAGTTATATATATTTAATTATTATTTCTAACTCATCAAAAATTAGCCCAATCGAATATTGAAGTAAAAAGTTATGGCCAAAATACCGAGACTGATTTCCAAAAAAAAACGCTAGCATTCGAACGCTAATTCCTTTGCATTTTTGGAGTTCGAACCCTAAGTACAAAAACTAACTTTTAGCTCTCGGGATTATCGAACTGTAGGATATATGGTTCGAACCCTAACTTTTAATTTTTCTTCTTAGAGTTTGAAACCTAAGATGGGCGTTCGAACTCTCAGGCAATTTTTTTACCTATCTGTTGCAGCTTAATTTTGACAACTTTAGAGGTTAATTTAGTCAATTCTCATTAGATACAAAGATGTAGCCCTTGAAGTCTTATTTTCAGCGCTTCAAAAATAAGATCAATCGAAAATCAAAGTAAAATATTATGGCCAAAATACCGAGGCAGGTTTTTCATCAATTTGCCTTAGCGTTCGAACGTTGATTCTTTTGCATTTTGGTATTCGAACTCTTAGTGTAATTTTAGCCTTCTTTGACTTTTTTTTCTCCTCTTCTTAATCTATTTTGAAGCTTTTGGAGTCCATATCTCATAACGCTCGTTCGACATGAATTTGTTCAACTTCGTGAGATCTTTTTAAAAGCGCATCTTCCACTCTATTCTAGGCTACGAGTTAAAACTTCTACAATTTCTGAGATGAATTCCGAAAACGGATTTTGACATGAATCACTTTCACAGCTCTAAATCCTCATTTTTATCATTATTTACCTGCAATGAACTCGAACATGACTTTTAGTACGAAATATGATAAAAATACCTAATAACCTAATCTAGAGCCAACCTTAGTCATTTTAGCGGCACTTAGACTGCAATTACGTAGTCTAATCAATTAAACAGCGGGGAAGGAGGTCAGCAACCTAGCACGTGGATGCGGTGATCGAAGAAGTGGAGAAATTGAAAAAGGCAAGTGCAATAACCGAGGTCCTATATCTGAGTTGGTTGTCAAATACAGTTGTTATGAAGAATAAGACAAGCAAGTGGAAAGTGTGTAAACTTTACGAGTCTCAATCGAGCCTGTCCTAAAGACTATTTTCTAGTGGACTCTATCGCGGGTCATGCTCGAATGAGTTTCCTAGATGCATACCGAAGTTACCATTAGATAGCTATGCATGAGCCCGACCAAGAGAAGATTGTTTTCATTACCCCGCGAGGTGTATTCTAATATAAGGTCATGCCTTTTGGTCTGAAAAACGCTGGGGCCACATATCAGAGGATGATCAGGAAAATATTTGAGCCAATCCTAGGTAAACCATGAACGCTTACATTGATGATATGGTGGTCAAGAGCAAAGAAGAATCAAATCACATCAGGGACCTGACCAAAGTATTCGTGGTACTCAAAAGACACAAATTGAGACTCAACGCAGCAAAGTGTACATTCGGAGTGACCTCCAAAAAATTTTTGGGGCACTTGGTGACGAGTGGAGGAATCGGAGCAGACCCTGAATAAATCACAGCAATCAACAACCTCGTCAGCCCGAGAATTGCAAAAGAAGTCCAAAAATTAACCGGAATGGCAGTGGCATTAAACAGATTCATCAGTAAGTCTTCAGATAAATGTCGTCCATTTTTTAAACTCCTTCGCAAAAATGTTAAATTTTCATGGAATGAGGAATGCGAATTCGCACTCCAACAATTGAAAAAATACTTAATCGAACAGTCGCTTCTCTCCACTCCGGGTGAGGGAGAGTTGCTCTACGCTTACCACGCTGTCTCCGAACAAGCCGTTAGCTCGGTGCTATTAAGGGAGGTAAATGGAGAACAACACCCGATCTACTTTGTCAGCAAAATATTTACGGACTGCCAAACAAGATACTTGCCATTGGAGAAGCTCGTATTGGCATTGGTATTAACTTCGCCGAAACTCATGTACAACTTTCAAGCTCACCCCATAGCTGTATACATTGAGTTTCTACTGAAGCAAATTTTATCAAAAGCTAACCTATCCGGCCGTCTTTCAAAATGGTCTATCGAGCTCGGACAATTTGATATAAAATTTTTGCCAAGGCGGCGGTTAAAGGACAGGTTCTCGCTGATTTCGTAGTAGAGTTCTCATCTCGAGCTGTGAATCTAGAACAAGGTTGCCTTGTGTCTACACACGGCGAGGAGGAGAGCTCAAAGGTCGGGATATTCCGAAAACCAATCTAAGTTCGGGGGATCAGAGGTTATTCAAGAACCACCCCAAACTTACGATGCGACTGCCATTAATGAGAAGACTGAGGGTCCAGATGTTGTAGTAGAACCACCTCAGATCGATCCCACTTTGGCCTGGAAAATGTTCGTCGATGGGTCTAGGAATAGCTTGGCAGTAGGCGCGAGAATAGTCTTGAAAAGCCCAGACGGGGCAGTATTCAAACAATACCTCAGATTGAACTTCCCAGTGACAAACAACGAAGTTGAGTACGAAGCTTTCATTGCAGGACTCCAGTCCGCTAGCAAGTTGAAAGTACATGGGCTCCATTTATTCAATGACTCTAAATTGGTCGTTAACCAAGTCACGAGAAAATTTAAAGCTCAGGGAGCCAAGATGGCCAAATACTTGATTGTGGCGAAGAACCTCCTCACCGAATTCAGAGCGGTGAAGATTGAACAACTGGGAAGGGACCTAAACTCACATGCAAATGCACTGGCTGGCTTAGCACTAGTTTTTTGAAGGCGAAGCAAGACGAGCCATCACAATTGAGGTCATCTCGGCTCCCAGTCTCGAAGCATCGCAAGCATCTATTTTGATCAATACCGAGCTGGACCCGAGTTGGATGGACCCAATTGTAAACTTCATATAGCATGACAGACTTCCTGAAGACAAGAAAGAAGCGCACAAGATTAGGGTGAAGGCAACGCGGTTCTGGATCTCCCTATCCGGGGATTTTTACAAATGATCTTACTTGGGTCCATACTTGTTGTGCGTTCACCCAATCCAAGTCGAAGACGTGTTTTTCGAAATCCATGAAGGAATGTGCAGACTACATTCAGGGGGAAGATCATTGGCCTATCGAGCCCTCACTCAAGGATATTGGTGGCCCTAAATGCAAAAAGACGCCCAACTATACGTTTGCAAGTGTGCAAAGTGCCAGCTCTTTTCCCCACTAATACATCAATCGACAATCAGGGAGATGGACGTAATCAGATTCATCAAAAAAAAACATTTTGTTTAGGTTCGGTATCCCCAGAGCATTTATATCAGATAATGGAACTTAGTTCATTGACAAAAAGGTTAAAGACTTATTGGGGTAGCTCAAGATCGAGTTTTACAACTCGATGTCGAGCTACCCATAGTGCAACGGACAGGCTGAGGCTACCAACAAGACCATCATGAACATGATTAAAAATAGGCTTGAGAAAGCCAAGGAAAAGTGGGTCAAGGAACTGCCAAACGTTTTGTAGGCCTATCGGACCATACTACGGAAAGCAACAAACGAAACGCCTTACTCTTTGGCTTTCGATTTTGAAGCCATAATCCCGCTAGAGGTCGGTTTGCCTACAATACAGACCGAGGCTTACGATGCCAATTACAATGATAAAGTCTTAGCCCATGACGTCGACCTCGCTAAAGAAAGAAGAGAAAACGCTCTCATATGGATGGCTGACTACTAGAAGCATTTAACCAAGATGTATAATTAGAAGGCTTAACATATAGAATTCTCAGTCAGCAACCTCATTTTGAGGAAAATTATTAAAAACACTAAGGATTTGGCAGGCGGAAAGCTCGGCCCAAATTGGAAAGGTCCCTATAAGATAGTCAAGTTCGCGGGCAAAGGCGCTTACTACCTTGAAGACTTAGAAGGCGAACAAGTTTCGAGACCTTGGAATTCCAACAACTTGAAAAATTATTACCACTGAAAAATGTAATCTTCTCTACCGAACTAAAATCTATTCTAATACACTTGTTCATATTTCTTGATTACTGCATGAAGATACCCAAATACACTTGGAAAAATTTTAGGAAAGAGTTAACCTAGCTCCAAGCGAGCTCCGAGCTCTGTCTCGAAATTTTTCTAAAGAAGTATACTTAGTCAAATTCTTACGAATGACGAAGAGTTAACTGAGCTCCAAGCGAGATCCGAGCTCTGTTCAATTTATTTGCCTAAATACACTTGAAAAAATTTTAAAAAAGAGTTAGCCAAGCTCCAAGCGAGCTTCGAGCTGTGTCTCGAAATTTTTCCGAAGAAGTATACTTAGTCAAATCCTTACGAATGAGGAAGAGTTAGCAGAGCTCCAAGCGAGCTCTGAGCTCTATTCAATTTATTTGCCTAAATACACTTGGAAAATAATTCAGGGAAGAGTTAGCTGAGCTCTAAGCGAGCTCCAAACTCTGTCTTGAAATTTTTCCGAAGAAGTATACTTAGTCAAATCCTTACGAATAAGGAAGAGTTAGCCAAGCTCCAAGTGAGCTCCGAGCTCTGTCTAATTTATTTGCCTAAATACACTTGAAAGAATTTCAGGGGAGAGTTAGTCGATCTCCAAGCGAGTCCCGAGCTCTGTCTTGAAATTTTTGCCAAAAAAGTTCTTAGCAAACTCGAAATAGTGGGAAGCAAAACCTGTCAAGTTACACAAGCATACAAAGATGTGAAAAGGCAGAAAAGCATGTAGATTGCAAATAATGGTGCAAAACGAAAGGAGATTTTATTAATACAAAATTTCACTTACAAGGCTCGAGTCCATTCATTACATCAAGAACGAGACCTCGTATCGGTCAATACATCAATCTATCACTACAAAGCCTACTCTAGGTGCACAATTGAGCTCCAGAGCTTCATGGAGACAACCAAGATATGCTGAAGGAACTACGGAGCACTTATCCAGAGAATGGATATGATCCAAAAGTTCTCTCCTATGGCACACCCAGTCAATTACAAAATGGCCTGAGTCGGTAGCCCGAGAGCAGTGATGGTCAAGTTTATACATCGTCACCCGTCGGAACCAACTCAGAAGACAAAGCGCTACCTTCTTCTCTTCAACATGCCCAATTCGAGCCAGAGAGGAGCACCGAGAAAAGGCAAAACGCGTGGAAAAATGTTTTTTTGAACCCGTGGAGAAGAAGAACAATGCGTTACAAACCTTTTGGGAGCAAAAGGTTCGCCTTACAGATCTTTTGGGAACAAAAGAGGACCAGAAGCAGGATCACCCCATTAGAAGAAGCTTGGGGGCACTGAATTTGATGACCATCATCTCTGATTTGAGAGAGAGAAATTGAACCAAAAGATGGAAAGGTTGTTGATGCAGAAATGAGTCTAGGACATGCCCTATTTATAATAGCAGCGAAAGGCCAAATGGGTCGTCATTAATGGGAAGGCTGGCAGTCTGCCATTAAGACGCGCGAAGATGCATGAAGTGAACTTGGACACAATGTTTTTCACGATTGCCAGCGTAAACCATTTCTTGAGGAGACACGTGGCGTACCTAGAACACATCGCGCATCCCAATAGCCTTAAGCCCTTTAAAAGCAGAAGGTTAATTGCCATTCCAAGCATGTGGATTAGTAGAGCATGCTCCCCAACGTGACGTTTCGTAGAATTGACAGCGTCAAACCACCACTGAGAGATAGATGCGTGGCATCCACACCTCGAAAGAAGGTCACGATGGGGAGCCTGAGAATTTTTTTCCTTTGCGTTCTTGGCAAGTCATGGAGGGGGCAACCGAGCTCCGCGAGAGCTCCAAGCCCTGACCCAAAAGTCATGCCAAGGTTCGCTCTACCAGAGTTAAGGGAGGGTTAACCAAGTTTGGCAGAAGTTCTGAACACATTGCCGAGAGATTTTTCCTTCGCGTTCTTGGCAAGAGTCATGGAGGAACATCTAAGCTTCGCTAGAGCTCCGAGCTTCGGTAGAGCTCCGAGCTCTGACCCACAAGTTGTGCCAAGGTTTGCTCTGCCATAATTAAGGGAGGGTTAGCCGAGCTTGACGGAAGTTCCAAACCCATTCCCGAGAGATTTTTCCTTCGTGTTCTTGGCAAGAGTCAAAGAGGGCAGTCGCACTCCGCGAGAGCCCCGAGCCTTGACCCACAAGTCATGCCAAGGTTTGCTCTTCCAGAGTTAAGGGAGGGTTAGCCGAGCTTGACAGAAGTTCTGAACCCATTCTCAAGAGATTTTTCCTTCGTTCCGCAAGAGCTCCAAGCCCTAACCCACAAGTAGTCATGCCAAGGTTCGCTCTGCTAGAGTTAAGATAGGGTTAGTTGAGCTTATCGGAAGCCCCGAACATAGAACAAATTTTTTTTCCAGAGTATAACTTCGAAAAGAAGAATCAAAGTGCAAAGCAGATGTTGGGTAATACACAAAATAGACCAAAGCTCCGAGACGAGGAGTTTAAAGTAAAGATAAGTCTTTACAAGTTCAGATAAAAACCAAACAAAGCAGTACAAAACAAAAAAAAATCAAATCTCGAGAAGGGATCCCTGGGCAAAGTCATCCCCGGTCTCCTCAGTAGACCTCTCCCTAGATTCCTTGACAACCGTCTCCCCGCCCGGCTCTACAAGATTGGCACCCTCATTACTCGAAGGCACAACAGGATTAAGAAAAGGTCAAGAACGTCCTCATCTTTGTCCGGCCTTGTTGAAGCCGGGCAAAATCATTGGCGAGTAAGGTGTAGAAGGCTCTGGATTGTTAGGAATAGGTGTAGCCTTGGTCCATGCTGGATTGTCCTTCGGCACGTCCAATTCCTTTAAACAGGCAAGCCATCCCTCTAGGAACGACTCATAACGGACCTCGGCAACATGCTTGCTGCAATTGTCGCCTACCCGATCAACACCCTTGGTGAAAACTCGCTCGTGAACGGGTCCACACGCCAACGCTTGGACTTGGGCAAGGGAGGCCTCCACGGTGGCAGCCTTATCTTGAGCCTGGTTTGCAATTCTGTAGCTGGCATCACAGGCTTGTTCCGTAGCGGCCAAGTCTGCCCTCAACTGGTTGACATCGGCCAACGCAAGTTTGGCCTTGTTCACCTTGGCCTCCATCTTTTTCTTAACCCTCTTCAGCTCGGTCGAATATTCTGCGATACGGTCCGAGGTTTCCATCGCTCTCTAAAGCCTCTATAAACCGAAAACATGAGAAAAAAAACAAAATATTTGGCGTACGAGTCCAAAGTACCGAAGTTATAACACTCACCTGGACATGCTGCATCACCAGCAAGTTCCTCATTGTATCCCAAGATTCCTCGGAAAGGGCCGCGACGTCACTTGGTAACATGACGGCCCGCGCAAGGGCCAGGCTAGTATCAAGGTCTTGGGCAAAGTCAATTTTCGTTACTTGCCTATCGAGCTCACGAGCGAAAAAATTGGATTTCCAAAGGCCGACAGTAGCGCCTAAACTCGTCTCATCGGTTCCCTTGCGGGGTCTTTTGAGTGTACCCCCCCGAGAGCTCCTTCCCATGGCGCTTCCCAAGCAAAGAGGACTTCGGCGAGTTTGGGTCGACACCCATCATTGCTGCGGCCATCTCCACTATCGGATCAACAATTGGTAGGGGAACCTGCCTGGCAGAGAGATTCGCTTCAACGGGAGGATTAACAGCCGAATCTCCCTTCTTAAGCCTCCTGCACCTCATTACATCAGCTTCACCTGAGTTGGGGCCAATGAATTCAGCCTCAGTCGTAAACTGAAATGGAATGTGGAAGAGATCGTCGGCGCGCTTGTCGTCTGAGCTCGAGAGGGAAACACGAAGAGGTGGACCCCTTGGCTCGACCGCGGGAACCGCTCTGTCTTGCCTTCGGTTCAACACAAGCTGGCTAGAGAAAATCACGCTTACTGTCAGGCAGACATTCGTGGTACTTAAGGAATGACCAAAGGCCGTCATCCCCGACTCGAAATTCCCAAGATCCCGAAACCCAAACAAACTCATCAAGAAACAAGTCTTTATTAGGGTTATCGGTAACCAATCTCGTTTGAGGCTGATCAGGGTTCCTCAGCCACATGTAATGATTGCCCTCATAGAAAGGGTTGTTCAGCTCCTTCTTCGGTCGACCTATGGTGTATACATGTAGCAAATTAGAGGCATTGAAGGGTTTGTCTAATAATTGCATTAACGTGTCCACCGCAAGCACTGTGCGAACAAAGTTGACGGACATTTGCATGAAGTTAAGATGGCAGCTTGCAATCATTTCTTTCAGTAGCGGGCTAATTGGGAATCGAAGTCCCGCCTGATGGATTAACCAAGTGCGAACCAGAATATAGTCCGGATTCTCCGCTGCTACACAAGCTATATCCCGTAGCCCAAGACGCTCGATGGTAACATTCGCGGGGATGCCATGTTCAGCTCTAAACTTCTATATGGCTCTGTCATCATGGACCAGCAGCTGAGCTCGGTTCAATTCCATATTCTGAAAATAGAAGCAAGTCAATTAAAATGAGATCAGCCAACCAGTCTTGATGAGCTTTGGGGGAGATTCAAGCAAGCTCGCCAGGAGCACTAGTCTCTACCAAAAAAAGCCTACCAGTAGCAAAGGGACATTCACTAGGCCTTTCTATCGACAAAACTATCTCGGCAATAGAAGGGTCTGGGGGGCAAAACCCTTAGGTCGTAGGTTTTACAAGACAGCCTGAACCTGTTTCATCAGGGGAAATGTGTAATACCCCGATAGGGATGGCAATTTGACTCAAATTTGACGGGGTCCGCCCCGCTCCTAATGGGACGGGTTTGGGGTCTCAATAAATGGGGGCGGGGAGAGTATGGAAAAAAATCATAACCCGATTACTAATCGGGGCGGGTTCGGGTTTTACCCCACCACCCCGAACCCACCCCGTTTACCCCAATTAATATATAAAAAGACAAAATTACCTCTATTTTTTTATAAATATACCATAATATCCTTACTATATATATATATCAATAATTATATATAATATATATATATAATTTAAAAAACTTTAATCGGGGCGGGGCGGGAGAAAAATTTCCAACCCGTCACGGGTTTGGGACGGGGGTGGGGGAGGCCGAACCTGCCCCGTTGCCATCCCTATACCCCGACCCTAAATTAGCTTTACTTTATTACAAAAATAGAAATTGTTGAATTATTTAAATTGAAGCTATTTATTATGTTTTGGGGTTAAATTATTAAATTCATAACTTTTGGGATAAAATTAAAGATTAAATTTAAAAAATATAATTATTTAAAAGTTGGAGGAGCTAAAGTGTAATTTGATATATTAATTTGACACGAGTCAAGGGTTACGCATCATCGACCAACTTATTTACGTTTGTCCTAATTGAAAACTAAAGTCTATAAACTTGAACAGAGAGTTTAGAGAAGAAAAAAAGTATAAAAAAGAAATTATATCATGTGATTAGCATTTGATCAAGAAAGATAGGGATGTAGATCAACGGTGAGATGGCATCCGATCGAGAAAAAATTTCAGTATGATGTTCATGGTTGATAGATCAACATATCTAATGATCCTAAATTCAATTTAAGGTAAGAAAGAGGTATACAATATGCTTTTTAAACTCCGTAGTTATTTTTTAAATTATCTGATTTTGTACTATTTTGAGCAAGTGTGCTATCTATTGAAATCCATATGATTTATTGAAATTCATGACATTATTGGAATGATGATGTATATGGCTAAAATGCCATGGTATTGAATGGTACGGATTGGGTGACCCTGCAAATAACCCTGATAACGGATAAAGCCAGAAAGGCTGGGTGAGGCCGGCGAGACCGGGCATGAATCGCGTACCAGGAAAGACCTGGTATGAGGTCATTAATGAATTATTAATTCGTTGTGCTACTCGGACATTTATTGTTGAGCCATTT
>BRYF01000010.1:6477500-6485000 GCA_030159135.1 Actinidia polygama
AATATTTATATTTTATATATAAGGATAGAGGGAGAGGGAGAGAGAACTCGGAGAAAGAAAGAAAGAAAGAAAGAAAAGAGAGGAAGAAAGAAAAGAGAGAGAGAGAGAAATGAGAGAAATTATATAGTGTGGTTAGTTTGATCATGAAAAAAAATGGTGACATAGATCAACGGTGAGATGACGTCGGATCAAGGTAAAATTTTAGTATGATGATCATGGGAGCCAGATCTTCATATCAAAGGGCGTAAAATTTAAATCGAGGTAAAGGGGGTTATTTTGTTGGGGTTTTACTTTGGGTTTGTTGTT
Organism: Actinidia polygama; assembly: GCA_030159135.1. Taxonomy (NCBI): domain Eukaryota; kingdom Viridiplantae; phylum Streptophyta; class Magnoliopsida; order Ericales; family Actinidiaceae; genus Actinidia; species Actinidia polygama. The sequence continues at coordinate 6,477,807 of BRYF01000010.1, forward strand.
AATAGCTTATATAAAGTCTATTAAGACATTATTTTGAGTATTGAACTTGAAATAAAAATACATGATTTATAATGGGAATTGTAAATGGACAATTGATTTATGGTTATGTTTATATAATTTGTTTATAACAAATGCATTCGACATAATTTTTAATAATGCATATTATTGATGATTTATAATATCATGCATATTATATTGTTTACATTAAAAGCTGTTAGCAAAATGTAACTTGATATATGTTGAAACTTGAAAATTGGAAAATAGTTTTGGAAAGTTAATGATACGTTTGGGTAAGTCTTGAGCCTTCGGTAAAAGTCCGAGAAGTTGACTGAATGAAAAGTCCTAGATGGCAACTGCGCTACGTTTGGGTAAGTCTTGAGCCTTCGGTGAAAGTCCGAGAAGTTGACTGACTTTTGGGTAAGTCTTGAGCCTTCGGTAAAAGTCCGAGAAGTTGACTGACTTTTGGGTATGTCATGAGCCTTCGGTGAAAGTCCGAGAAGTTGACTGACTTTTGGGTATGTCATGAGCCTTCGGTGAAAGTCCGAGAAGTTGACGGATGGTTATGTATGAGTTTGCTTTTTGAGAAAAGTTAAAGAGGTTAAAATCATTGATTTAAAAAAAATCATAAATTGGATTATTGCTTTTGAGAAAAGCTAGAAAATTTGAGAAATTATTGGATAATTGCTTTTGAGAAAAGCTAGAAAATTTGAGAAATATTGGATAATCGCTTTTGAGAAAAGTCGAGAATTTGAGAATTTGTTGATTTGAGAAATCATAGATTGAAAAAAATCAAAAGTATATTTTGATATGGATGAAAACATATTTTATTGCATCATGTTTTCATTATATGATTATGTATCATGGTTTTGGCTTGAAACTTCAAGGCCATTGTTAAATCTTTTCAAGGTAACTCACCTTTACTATAAAATGAATTTCAGGTACCGAGGGTTACCCTGAATCGTGAGGCATGAGGATGCCAGTTAAATATTTCATTTAATAAACATGTTGACATGTATTTTGAAAATTGTAATATTATTTTGACTTTGTGAGGATATTGTCTTCGGGATATCATTTGTTTTGTATTTAATAGCTCATGGAGAGCTTGGTTCTACTTGCGAGATAGATGTGTTGTACTCTGATGAAATGACAAGTATATTTTTCATATTATTCCGCAATTTAGTTGTTTGCTTACGTGGCCGGGTCTTCGTTTGACCGGGGCGTGACAGAAGCCTTGATGGTGCAAAATGGAGCTTCGAACCAAACATTTTTGATCAATAAATAGAGAGCAAATTGGGCTGAAGTGGGTGTTGGAATTTTTCTGCAGAGAAACATCCATAACTAAAAGAAATTCTTCTAACTTTGACCCCAAACTTGGGGACTTAAAAGCTGATGTGAATGAGCCAAAAATAGCTCCCTAAACCTTTCAAACTTCCTCCACCAAGAACCGACTAACTTGATCAATAACTCATGTGTTTGATTCCAAAAAAAAAATCTTGAAACTTGTTTTCAAATAATCTAACAACCACTGACCAAAACAACATTGATACATTTGAACAAATTAAGTGGGTCCCTCAAACCACTGTGGTGGGAAAAACCCAGCAATAATCCGGTATTCTTATGAATGAATATAATCAATTCGATCGTTGTAGTTTGACTCTATTATGGATTTGTGACCACATTCTCCATAGGGCCCGCTTATTTATTCCTTCTCTGAGCTCATGTTATGCAAGAAGGAAGCGAGAATAAGGTATCAACAACAATTGCTGTTATTATGGGACAGCTACTGTCACACCCCAAACCTAATTAGACATCATCAATGCTATATTAGATGGGATGTGATTGCACAAATCACCGTACCTGCAAATGACTCCTAACATACACCATAATACTCAAGAAATAAGGATTTCATAGTAAAACATTCTTCGATAATTAAAACCATAAGGTACACATAATTATATCATCAACTGAAATATAAACAAACTCTCTTTAACATTTTCTACCGTCAACTCATGATAAAAGCAAACATAATACATTTATACAACCAAACCCTAACATTTCCAATAAAACTCGACGAAACTTTAGAAACGTATAAGTGAGAACTTTCTTAAGTCCTTCCAACGACATCCAGACACAATCAAGGAAAGACACCACGGCTAGGACTACGACCATAGTGAACCGGACAGTCATCTATATCTTCTTACCTTTCAAAATAATTTGTGTGTGTGAGCTAAATATCAACGTGCTCACAATAGATAATCAAACTCATAAAGAACGATATAGATAAACATCCTCCATAGATATCCAGAAATAGAGATCAACAGTGCAATACTTTATCACCCACATGTGCGCACAAGTTTAGATAACGTTGGCCCAATTAGCGATGACTTGTTATCAAGGAATGCTCACCGTGGCACTCCTAGGCTAGTCCACCGTGACTAAGCCTTGGTTAACCTATCGTGGTTAACTCTCTCCAGTGCAATGCAAAGCATACACCATAAATGATATGCAATGCCACCTCACCTCATTTAGAATCACCATTATCACCTCATAGATATAATCACAATTACCAATCATATAAGAGACAAGAAATTTAATATGAATAAGATTATCATTTATTTTTCACCTGTCACCGTATTCACACCTTGATAAGATTACTTTTTAGGTTGCCTCGAAGGATCTTTCCATTCCTTAGATCTTGTTATTCATAACTCCATTAGTTTTGAATTACCACATATAAGTCATCAATAATAACCAAACGTAAGATATGCACCTTTCGCACATATAAAACTTTAACATTGCTATAAAAATGCAATAAGATAACCCCATCAAGCCCCAATGCAATATAAAGTCAACATTATTTAAAAATAGATTTAACGACCTTCAATTTGATAGGTCAAAGGTCAAAACTATATTTTGGATAGAGCAGTTATGCTCAATGAAAGGTGAACTAAAATTCTATAAAACTATTGTTGTTGTCAATTATTTTGGATCAATTTTAAACAAAAATATCTTTCAATTTATAAACAAATAGAGTCTCAATTTTTATATCAATAGAAATCCCCATGAATCTATTTTTCAACGCTTCAAACTATGCATCAATTCGAATTTTCTAGAGAGAATTATGCTTATTTTACAAAAGGTATCGACTTCTCCAGCCTCAGGTGTCAACTCTTTAATCTCATATGTCGATACCTGGAGACAAAACATAATATTTAGTCCATGTGTCGACTCCTCAACCTCATGTGTCGACACTTGGAGACAGAGAACACAATTTTCACTCCATGTGTCGACACTTTGAGCCAAAGAATAAAATTTTCACTCCACGTGTGGACTCCTCAACCTTATGTGTCGACACTTTGATTTTGGCTCGAAAATGGCTTTTCCTAGCCCAAGTTCTCCAACTCCAAATCACCTCAACACACTGCCACACACTCTACAGGAGGTCTAAAGATGTCAAAATGATATTAAAAAGCTATAAACAAGTATCAATCAATCTAAAACACACAAAACATAAATGAATTGGGTTTTTACCATGGAAACCCTCACCTTATTCTTCCTCCAAATTCATAGCTATGCAAAACACAAGCATACTAGAAATCATCAAGAATAACATGATTCATGATGAAACTCACCTCACTTGATGAAGACAAGATGCAAATAAGCCTTCCCCCTTGAATTCTCTTTTTTGTCCTCTCTTTTGACTAATAGATCTGCATATCAATTATGCAATAAATCTCCCACAATCTTACTGAATTTCAACACTCCACCTCAAGTTGGAGCATGAATGTCTATGATACCCAACTTGCTAAGATGTGTATGAAAAATCGTCTTTCTAAAGGGTTTAGTAAAAAGATCACCAACGTGTTTGTGAGGAGTTAAAGGCAATAGCAATGCGCCCAGTTTTAATTCTTTCCCTAACCATATGGCAATCCATCTCGATATGCTTTGTTCATTCGTGAAACACCAAATTTGCTACAATGTGTAGTGCTGCTTGATTATCACAATAAAGCTTGGCAGGACTCAAGAATTTGACTTGTAATCTTTAAAAAGGTATCTCAACCAGGTAAGCTCACACGTAATTTCCATCATGGCTTTATATTCCGCTTCAATAGAAGACCGTGAGACAATTGTTTATTTCTTTGTCTTCCAAGAAATGAGTGAAGATCCAAAAAATACACAATACCGAGAAACCGATCTTCTTGTGGTAGGACAACCTCTCTAATATGCATCACAATATTTTATGCTGGAAAAAATAACCCCTGTCCTGGTGTTCCTTTTAGGTACCGGAGGACTTGAATCATTACATCAAAATGTGGCTTTCGAGGCTGATTCATGAATTAACTGAGGAGGTGCACTAAATAAGTGATGTTAGGCCTTATGATTGTGAGATAAATGAGGTGACCAATAAATCTTCTATATCTCAATGGTTCCTTGAGAAGTTCTCCATCTGATGATGCAAGTTTCAAGGTATGCTCTGTTGGAGAAGTGGCTGGGGTGTAGCTCCAAGAAGACCCATATCATCTAGAACATTCAATGTATACTTTCATTGGGAAATAGAATCAACTTTCTTGGATTGTGCTACTTCTATCCCCAGAAAATATTTCAGCTTTCCAAGATCTTTGATTCAAAAATGCTCGTGTAAAATTTTTTTGAGGGATGTTATTGCTACTAGATTGTTGACTATAATTACCATACCATCTACATATATTATTATCGTTGTGAATGATTCTCCATGTATTCTAGTAAAAAGAAAGTAGTCAACCATGTATTGAGTGAAACCAACTTTGCATATAGCAGAAGAAAACTTGAAATACCAGTTATGAGAGGCTTGCTTTAAGACATACAAAGATTTATTAAGCCGACAAACCATGTTCTCCCCCTGTCAATTGTAACCTGGTGGCAGAAGCATATAAACTTCTTCATGAAGATCACCATGAAGGAAGGCGTTTTAAACATCAAGTTGGTGGAGTGACCAATTTCTAGCAGCTGCAACGACCAAAAGTTTCAATGTTTCTTTGTAATCCATCCTTTCAACATGAGTGTACCTTTAACTACGAGTTGAGCTTTGTAGCGTTTAATGGTGTCATCTGAGTTATACTTGATTTTATATACCCACTTACATCCAATCGGTTTCTTACCTTTAGGTAATGTAGTAAGGGTCCAAGTATCATTCGTTTCAAGAGCTTGAAACTCTGTACTCATCGCTTCTCACCACTTCGGATCATGCTCTGCCTAGGCAAATGTATTAGGCTCAACATAACTAGAAATAGTGGCGATAAAGGATCGATGAAAATAAGAATGATTGTTAAAAGAAATAAAATTGGTTAAAGGATATCATGTACTTTTTTTTGACTTTGGCATGGAATATGACATTGAGTCGGGGGCACCAGGGTGACCTATGAGCAATGAAAATCTTGAAGCCAAGTGGAAGGTTGGTGGATGCGATTTAAGCGTCTTAACACAAGTTGATTGGATGGTACACTTGGAGAAGTGTTTTGTTCTTCAAAACTAGGTTCAATATCATTTGGTGGATTGTCAAGACGTGAATTGGTTGGAATTGGTTCAACAACCTGGTCAGGTATGGGTAAGGGTAAAACTTATTGGTCGTGATCTAGACTTGCCTCAAAAGTTGAAAAATGATATATGTTCTCATGGAATATAACATTGCGACTTGAAAAAACTTTCTTGGTTTCTAAATCGTAAACTTTGTAAGCCTTTTGATCAAAGGTATATCCAATGAAAATACATTTGCGGGCAAGTTGGTCAAATATGTGTTGAGGTTGGACATTTGTGGCAAAACATAAACAACCAAAAACATGCAAATGGGCATTAGTGGATGGTCGGTTATATAGTTTCTCAAATAGTATTTTTCTAGAAAGCAAGGGTGTAGGAATGCGAATAATGAGATAAATAACAGCAAGTACACTTTTTCCCCAAAAGTTTAAGAATAAATGATATTGAAATCTTAAAGCTCAGGCAACATTTAAGATGTGTCGGTATTTTTGTCCTGCAACACCATTTTGTTGAGGTGGTTAGATACAATTGCGTTCAAAAAAGATACCTTGTTCACTAAAGAAATCTAGCATTGATGAAAATTCTCGACCATTGTCTACTCGAAACCTTTTAACCTTACGATTAAATTGTGCGATAACATGGGGAAAGAAAGATTTTAAAATACTCTATGTTTCCGATTTAAAATGCATAAGTTAAACCCAAGTATGTCTAGAAAAATCATCCACAATAATAAAAAAATAATAAGCACCCAAAAGAGAAGATACATGAAAAGTTTTTCAAATATCACAATGAATCATCTCAAAAGGTTCACCAGTAGAAATGGAACTCAATCCAAAAGGTAATCTCGTTTCCTTAGCCAAGTGACAACCATCACAAACTTTATTTGGATTATAGGAAATTTTGAGTATTGAATTTGCTAAATGCTTTAAAGGTTGGATAGAGGGATGACCAGGGCGTCTGTGCCAAAGATATGGTTGCAAAGATATCTGGTTGACTTTAGGGGTGATTAGGTTGAATGGAGATGTAGTGTTTGTGGAGAGATAATAAACCCCGTCACGCTGCCTCCCCAAACCAATCATCTTCTTCATTGTCAAGTCCTACAAGACACAAATATTGGGAAAACAAAGTGATTGAACAATTTGAAGACTTTGTCATTTTACTGACATATAGAAAGTTAACACAATACATGAAGAATTTTTGAGAGAGATATATCAGAACCAAATTGAACTAAACCTATGACATCTATTAGAATCTTATTTTCGTATGGTAGCTCAATAGTGGAATATGGAGACGGACTAATTTTGTGCAACAACTCAAAAGAAGAGGTGATATGGTCAGTCGCACCGCTATCTATTACCCATTTATTTGAATAAGTGGAATTAACATTGGATGTAAGACAAAAGAGAACAAACTAACCTGCTACATTTGCCTTAGGCTGAGTATTACCGTTGTTTAAGAAATCCAAAAGTTATTGGTATTGCTCGTGTGAAACTTGGTATCTTAAGTTGTGTATTGTTGGCATAAGGCTCCGATTTGGTTTCAGCTTTCTCACCCTTCTTATGGAACTTGTGCCCAGGAGAAAAACCATGCAAATGAAAACACCTATCAAAAGTGTGATTATTTCCATTACAATGGATGCAATGCAACTTTCCTTTCCCTTTATTGAACGTGTTATTATTG
>BRYF01000010.1:6510000-6520000 GCA_030159135.1 Actinidia polygama
AACTACAGAATGTGCAATTGCTGAATATTGAATATTTCAATCAAATCACTGATTGGGAAAGAGCGGGAGTTACATACCTGGAGAAACTAAGAAGCACGACAAATCTATTTCGGGAAATATAAAGTAGTTTTCGCGTTAAGCTTTGACCTTTTTGAATGTGTATTTCGCAGTCGAGTGTTCTCTTCAGAATCTCTCTGTTAACTTCGTCTCTCTCTCTCTCTACTCTTAGATCCAGAAACAAGGCACGTATAATTGTTGATGATTTATTATTATTTACGTCTTTTTTTTTAAATTTTGTGTTTTGCAAAAGGTGAAAAAAAGAGTGTCAATTTTTTTTATAATTTGAGTTTTTAAGTATAAAGTGCTAGAGATTGTATGCGCATATATAAATATTTAATTACTATTTAGAATAAAATTTTACTTTTTTATATTATTCTATTATATATTATAAGATAATATGTGTATTATTATATATCATCAGATAATATTATTATAAATCATGTGATGATAAGTCCCTATGTTATTTAGAGTTACGATAAATGTGTGGAATTGAGATTTACACATGAAAAATATTAATCGTTGATTCTAGTAACTTTAATTGATGAGTTTAGTAAGTGATGAGTTTAGACGTCTCATTTGCGAAAACTATAATACTGTTAACCTTTATATGATATGATGGTTTATCTCAACCTTTATAACCTTTAGAGTAGGTGGTTCTGTATTAAAATATTAGAGTATTATGGAATACACTGAACTGGATCGTCGTAAGAAAGTATATCATATAAAATTATCACTTTATGATGAAATTTTACATTTGCTATTTGCAATTGACTCTTAATCCTGCGATGATGGTTAACTCAAGTTATTGACATTGTTCACTTTGATTTACCAATAAGTAAGGCTAATTGAGGTTAATACCACGATAACTTGGATGGTCATTATTAGGTTTGTGGGAACACTTAGTATGAAATCTCTCTTTCTTTTAGGTGAAAAATGATATCACTTATGAGTTAATTCATTCATTTAGTCATTAAAATTCAGTTATAGTATTTTCGGTAAATTATTTATCAAAATGAAAACTTTTGGTGATTAAGATGAAAAATAAATTATGCATCATAAGAGTTAAAAATAATTATGATTTGATAGACAATTATTTTATCCAATCCTAATTATTGATACCCATGTAGAGAGAGTTTAATTGTGGTATTAAAATAGCGATGAGGGTATTTAAATCATTATGCTTTGGAGTGTAATTCAGATTATTTAGTAGAATTAATTAAAATTACTTAAATTACTAAATTAAGTTATGAGATAACTAGGACTTTTAGTAGTTTAATTGGAGCTAAAGGAAGACTCCATAAGATCACTATTCTTGCCATAATTGGAGACATAACCTATATATATGATATGTGGGTTGCTAATCCTTAGAATTAATTCTTTGCAGAATTATTGAGAAAAAAATCTAAGAGTCCACACTCTAAAATGATTGGTTAGGATTGAGAAAAAAAGAAAAGAAGATTAACGGGTATAGAAAACTAGAAAACGAAGTCATAAATTCTTTAGAACTAGGATTTTGTGAAAAAGATGCCTACGATTTGCAAAAACACAGTAGCGGCGCAGAGAAAGTAGCAGCAACCTGCATCCACGACAAGCTGCACAAGGCAACAACCCACATCCACGGCAAGCTGCACAAGGAAACAACCAGTAGCTGCACAAAACAGTAGGCCGCATCACAAGGTTGCGGGCTATAGCAAATCGCAACACCATGACGCGACGGCAGGGCAGCCAATAAGCTCTGGGACAGGGCAACAAGTGCGGCGACAACACCTAGAGTTCGACCTTGATTTTCTAGTGATATGCAAGGTATATGTAACCCTATGTTAATTGATGTTGTACGATTTTTACATGGCTTAAAATCTAAAAAAAAAATTGAAAAATATGTTTCCACTACCGATAGGATCCCATTCATAAAGGTTGGAAACACATATTTTCAAGTTCAAGGACATAAGTATTTTTTTGAACAAAACTATCCCTCACAAATAGTCACATGTCATCAACACCACTAATTAAGTTCACCCCACCTCCGGTCCACAACAAACTCCAAAGACTTTCCCCTTAAGCGACCATCAACTCCAACAACCTCACCACCGGTTTGCGACTGTTTTTTGTGACCTCACTCTTGGCCGGCGACATCTCCAGTGACCTCACCACTTGCTGGATACCAACTCCAATGACCTCACCTCAAGTCGATGACTTTTAGTAGTGATGTTTTACTTAACTTTCTTTAGTTTTAGTGAAATTTCATTAAAAAATTATTGACCTTGTTGCTAGAAACTTCTGACCACCACCACAATCCAACCTAATATATTAAGTTTTCACTAATCATATTTTTAATTAATAAAATTTTACTAATTCTGTTTCACTAAGTATTGAGAAATAGAAGAAAAAAAAAACAAATTTCACAACTAAAATAAGAATTAGTGAAATTTTACTAGTACTGCTTCACTTATATTGAGAACTAGAAAATCACTAATTTTATTCGAAATAAAAATCGATGATAAACTTTTATTAAAACAAAATTAGTTAAAATTCATTCTATTATTCTCTCTTGGACCAAACAGGATCGTCTCTCTTCCTGGACTAAACATGAGTGTCCCTTTTATCAGTCCAAATAGGAGTGTCCTCCCTCATAGATCGAACGTGCTAGCTTCACCTAGGCAACCGGTCCCGATGGACATTTTGAGCATGTTTATGACGAGGCCTCCTGCCTGACTTTCCCAATTTGGACCTGATGAGTTCCACTTTTAGGTGGAATATCTAAAGGCCCATCCCATCGATGGTTGCGTTTCTGCGATCCATCTGATCTTCCAAGTCCTGCCTTGACGACCTAGTATCGTCGGCAAGTTGAGCCATCAGACCCATCTATATCCTCTAAGGAGCGGCTACACCTTTGATTGCTTCTCCCCCGACCGTTGGCTGAACTGCTAGGGACCTGCTCTCTTCCCCGCCCACCATTGGTCCGGTGGGGGTGTTGTGGATCTAAATCCATTGAATTGCTAGCTTCTAACATAATGTAGTAGTGCAAGTTAATCAGAACAACTCAAAATGTAAGGTTTTTTTCACATGCGGCGCCAATTGTGAGGTGGTAAAATCTCACTAGGTTAGGATTTTCATGCTACTTCGCCGCTTTCCTCCTTCTAGGTTGCCTACGCATCACGACAAGAAACCGTTAAGGCTTTCTGACTGGGGGGGTGGCTTAGAAGACACTCCAGTGTGAGAGTACGGATACAAATAAGGATAAAGAACAAGAGAGATAGAAAGTTAGGGTTTGGTTACGTACCAAAGGATTTGTGAACCCTCCTACTTACAGGATAACTCATAGAATTCTAGTCGAACTCGATTTCCTCACTCCGTATCCACCGACACCAACATGCTTCCACGCTCCTCTTTATCCTAACTAGAAATTAGACGTTCACGGATCCGTCTCTTTTCGCTGGCTTCCAAGACAACTGCCTTCCTTTCTTCTCAGACCCAACCCCCATGGGTTTAGCCGATTGACCCAACGACAAGTCTATTTTAAGCAAGTGCGGCCTTAGACCATGTGATGTAGCGGATACGGAATAAGGACCCAATAACCAAACCCTAGCTGTTGATTCCGAAAAATGCCAGTTTGGATTTTTTCCCTAAACTTGTTGATTCAAGTGAATACCAGACAAAGAGGCATCAAACGTTCATTAATTCACAAGAATACCGAACAATTGGGGTAAACAGTGCAAACTTGCACATAAACTATATTAATCTCTCCAAAAACTGATGAAAATATCACAAACAAGAGTATAAATATGCTGCACGAAACCTAGGGCCCAGGACAAACCGAATTAAAAGAAAACTTACGAAAAACCTAAGAAAAACAAACCCAAAATATTAAATGGGTCAAAAGTCATACTTAGAAGCGTTTTTCACGTTTTTCTGGGCCAAAAAACGATTTGATAGCTTTCCAAAAATATTTTATAATAGAAAAACGAAGTTACACAGCAAAAGTTACGACCGATTAAAGTTTACCGACCACGCAGACATAACGACGCTTCTGCCATGCTATCGGCATCACCATGCTGCACACTAGACAAGCATATTCATAATTCAAGCATTAAAGCCAACCTTAAGTCGATAAGTTTGACCTTACAGTCTATGTGAAGTCTGGACCTTAGACCGTGCCATGCACTTATCTTTATAAATAATGCTATTCAAATCTCAATAAAAAAAACATTACCTCTTTGGACCAATATTCATATCTATCTATATTTATATCTTGTAATTGATAACATATAATTAATTTTTTGTGTTCACAAATCGTTTCAATTGTATTGTTGAATGCTTTTCTTTTGGTTACATTTTGGCCAACAAATTAGGGTTTGACACAATATTTTTGTTTCAAGTTATTGTATCGAACGAATCAGTATACCTAGGATTGATGAGGCACACAGCCTCATTATATATATAAATATAAGGAGAAAATTTTCACTCAATTGCATGCTAAAATAATACTAATCCCTTTTTTTTGGTAAATAATTTCTTATTAACTTACTTAATCGGTAAGTCACGTAAAAGTATTAAGAGACAAGAAGTGGTATTCAAGCAACTATCAACTCATGCATTTTTCCCCTCAAAACACAAGTCTTTAGTAAGGGCGTCGACCAATGTAGTTGCCTGGGGGATCGTAATTGCAAGTGACAAACCACCACCCATTGGTGCACTGAACCCTAGCGCACCCGAGACGGACCGAGTTGCGCCAGACCACCTGTGTATAGTGCAAGTACTCTCCCCCAACACACGAGTTGGAGTTGTAGCTATAGTTCAGCTTCTCTCCAACCCATAGGTTCACCGCAGCGGTGCCTGTAAAATACTCACTCCCTATGGCAATGTTCTCTCCATAGGGCCCGGTCGAGTGGACGAGATCGCAATTGCTTATCCTCGAATTAGCATAGTTCTGGGCGTAAGCCGTGACAATATTGTCCCATGTCATAGGCCCAATGCCCACTTGAGCCCGGGCTGCATTGTGGGCGTTGAGGTAGTCTTGGGGTGAATTTTGGGCATGAGAGGGATGAACTAGGGATAAGCTTATAAGACCTAGTAAAGCTAATGAAATCTTGCACAACACCATGTTACCTCTCTCTCTCTCTCTCTCTCTCTCTCTCTATATATATATATATATATATATATATATATATATATATATATATATATATATATAATTCAAAGTGATAACACAAGTAGTATTGATGGAGAGCAATAGTCTTTAGAGAAGTATTTATAGGAAATTTCTTGGAAAATTTCAAGTAATATTAGGAAGAGAAGAAAGTCTATGGCACCCAGACGCCCCACTTGGACATAAAGCACTTGCTTTGACCTTTGCATAATATTAAAATGTTAGTACGACTGAGTTCCGAATAATATGAACCAAAAATTTATCAATTTTATAATGAATTTTTCAGATTCATTTCAATATGTGGAGTCACATAATAAGTGAATTTATAACATTTATTTTTTGAATTATGAAAAATATTTCTTAATTCAAATTTGGAGGTGTTTAGTTTTTCTTAAAATGTTACTATTAGAACTTTACTTCCATGTCAATTAAACAAATAATATTTAATGCATCTATCTATCTATCTATCAAATCACAATAAAAAGGGTAAAAAATGCAATCAATAAAGGATGTCGGTTGGAAAATCCAAAGTAGGGGAAAAAATTACTAGATCAAAGGAAGAATGCACTACAGGAAAAATAACAGATACAAGAGTTTCTCACAATCCCATCGTGAATTCATATATTCGGATGACGAACTCAACGCCGAATCCTCGCGAACCACCTTCGTACAACTCTTTTCACGCATCAACCTCTTCAATCAATTTGAAGTCCGCCGAACCTTCAACCGTGCTTTCGAACGCCTTAAAGGAATTGTTCTTTGAGTTGAATGGTAAAGATTAAGAGAACTTCATCCTAATCAATAGATTTTGCAAAATCCCCTTGCGTTCATAAATTCTAGTCTCTTATTCTTTAAAATGGCGCAGTTAGGTTAAAAAATCTCACACTATGTTATATCAAAATACTGAAAACACAGAACCCTCCGTCGTCGTGTGGCTTGCCAGTTCACTTGCAGGGTGGGCAAGCGAATGTTAAATAGTGAGCAGCGCTCGCAAGTAGTTTGCGGGCAGAGCGACCCTTTCCTCAAAACCACACTTTAGTCCCTGTAGTTTTGAAAGTCTTTAAAACTTTCAATTACTACAGATTTAACTCCAAAATTTTCTTTAAATTACAACCATAGGTGCAGATTCACATAGTAACACTTAAAATAATACTCAGGGGACAATTAAAGTAAATATAAATTAAAATATTTTGGCTCAAATATGGAGAACTTTTATTCCCAACAGTAATGTTTGAAAATCGCTTCCGTCTAATTTCGTTTAAAATTCAAATTGAGTTGTCGTGTTATATCAAAATTCTCACCCCTTGTGAGAATTGATGGATGAAAAAATGATTTGTGAAAAGAGTAATGAAACCGACATTTTAACGGGATGAGCTCCCCTCCATATATATCTCATCTCTCCATACTGTCCATACTCTTTTCATGGGTCTCACCCTCTGAGTTTATACCAATGATCCGAACTATTTATCTCCTAAGTTCCATAGTCAATGGCGGCTCTAGAAAATTTTACTAGGTGATCATTAAATAAACTTAAATTTTACAAATTCTATTGAAAAAATCATGTAAAAAAAATTTTAAATCATTTAACTTTTGCCCTTTCTTTACCACATCTCTCATCAAATTTTTAATCTAAACAAAACTTTATTGTTCAAATCAAACAGTTGGGTGTTCAAATCAAACAGTTGGGTGTTCAAATCATATATGTTGAGGGTCAAAATAGCGAATTGAGCTCAAAATATATAACCTATAAATATATAAAAAAAAGATTGAGGGTATTGAATTGAATATCCTCACATACACATGGAGCGTCCATTGTCCGCGGTCAAGGTTATCTTTCCAAAAAAATCAGTTTTATCGAACAATTATAAATATAGAAACAAATCGCATTATATATTTTTTTATATATAAAACGTAGGATTGATATGATTATAAATAAAACGCCTTTAATGGCTGACTTTTTTTTTTTTTTTTGGGTGAGGCTGCTTGTTTGAATATTTAAGAAAAAAGGAAAATAATGGAACGATATGGATTTTAGAAATATCAACCTTCTGGAGGTCATCTGGAAGAGTCAATTACCATTAATGTACGTCCATTACCTTCAACTGTATGACTGTATGAGATTAGTCAATTTCAATCTGCCAACCAAGATGTTTGTGCAAAATACTAAAACATAAAATAAGAGCCATGACTCAAACATGAGACTACACCAAATTTATGTGGTTCGGCACAGATTTTTATTTTATTGTGCCTTTTAAATGAAGAGATTTCCTTTTTCTTCGTGATCGGCCTCTAGAGAAAAATTATTAGAATGTACTTTTTAATATAAGGTTGACAAACAAGCCGAATTGTAAAAATTATTCATGCTTGATTTAACAAAACACTTCATGAATTTTAAAACTATATTTGATTTTCATTTGTTAGCAATTTGTAAAAATTTGTAGTAAAAATTTGGGATTTCAAAAAAATTGGAAGACTTAGACAATCGCCTAACCCACGTGCATAACTAAATCTTTGTTGTGTCTGAATCATCGATTAATTTGAACGATTCGTAAAGGTAAAATGAAAAGGTAAAAATAAATAGAGAAAATTACAACATGAACCTTTTTCAAAGGTACTTATTTTATGAAAAAAATTATAGTACGTAATTACATTCAAAAAAGTCTATTTTGAGTAAATGTTAACTTAATAATCTTAATATGAAACTCGAATAGACAAACTATCAATAACAATTTTTTTAAAAAATAATAATAAATTATAAATATGATTTTCATACTGAAAAATAATGAACTTATAAATTATCGTATGCACATATTAAATAAGAAATTATTAATAAATTTCTAAAGGAGAAAATGATATCAACTAAATAAGAAAAAATCTCAACTATTTACTTAATGCAAATTGACTTAAACATATCAATTTCAATTGGATCAAAAATTTTAAAAAAATATCAAATCAAAATTGGACATGATAAATAAGAGAAATTCTTAAATATTTACTTTGTAGAAATTTTAAGAAAACACCACATCTAATGCAAAAATAATCAACTTCTCAAACACAAGTCTGGACCCAAAATTTGTGTATATAAGTTACTATATTTGGGGTTGAACCAAAAAAAAAAGAAGAAGAAACTAACGAATTGTGAAAAGGCTAAATTTCTTTTTTCACGTTTTGATAATTTTATTTTTTGGGGGTAATTTATTTTTATATATTTATGATACAAACACAACATAAAATGAAGAAACAATTAATGAAACACTTAAGGCGGCTTTGGATAATCTTTAAAACGTGGGATGCAGAAATCTTCTTGAAGGCCATCAAATTATCACTATCTGTGGAAATTGAATTCATGAAGTTAGGGTATATATGCATGATATATACATACAAGAGTACTTTGACACCAGCATCCACACGAGACCATTTAATAACATTATTAAAAATGGGTACATTCGATTTAGTCAAAAGTTGATGATAATTTTCAGGGCAGTGATATGAAAACATAAAAGAATATACAGAATGATGTGACATGAATATAATACTTAAAGAGATAAAATAGGTTTGCTATTAAGAATGAACCAATTAAAATTTCACACAATACAAAAATACATACAATAAAATAAATAATAATTTGTGAGAGTAAGAGATGATAGAGTGCAAACAAATTTATAGTGATTCAACCAATCTTTACTTACGTCCACTTCTCTAAAAACTCCTTGAGATTCCTTTATTTTCACAAACTTTCGGGTGCTTGAAAATCTCGTACAATCACTGGAACTTCTTATAGTCTTCAAGAGAAACTTTCTCTTATATTTTATAAATAATCACACAAAGTAATCTTCACAAGTGTAGCAAGGATGCCCACACACCCTAGTTTGAAGATAACAGCTATTGATAAACTCTAAAGTGATCCATCTTGTTTTGATCTTACAAAGCTAGTTCAAATGATTGATCAAAGTGTTTTTTAATTGAATCCAAGGGTTGGGAGAATTAAAGACACTTCAATACCATCCCAACAACCCCAATGGTTGTATTTATAGCTTCATCAACTTCGGTCGACATTCTTCAACTTCGGTCGACAAGTTCGATCGACCGAACTTGTGACAAATTCAATAGTTAGCAGCAGTTTCTTTGTATTCTCCAAAAACCAATACCGTTAACCATTCAAAATGAGTTTAAGTGATATATTGTCACTTCTATAAGTCCTATTATCATCATATTAACGATTATGACTTGTAGGAACTTATGAATTATAATTTGAACATGTATCGATTCTTTTTTACTTGAATGAGTTTTTCTTTAAATTGTGAGGGAGACATAATTCAACTCAATTCAAAATTATGATTTTAAAGTATGCATGCGTGTATAAATTCAAAACAAACTTGCGTACATGATGCTTTGAGTTAAACAAGTGATTTATGCATCTTTGTCACTTATGAGGATGTTATGTCTTTATTAACATGTATATAAGTATTGTTTAATATACATAATTTCAATCATCAAAATCAAATATAGCTTTATGCTAACACCTGTCAGTTAAATACAAATAACTATCAGAATAATTTTCATTCCAATTTTGCCAAGTTTCACATCATTCTGGTGCTTATTTCTGTACAAAATTAAAATTATGTTAGAATAGCGTTTTCCTACTTTCTACATGTGAGACAGTACATGTATCCGGATATTAGTTGGAGCAAAATCCTAAATACAATAATCAAAAAGGACAAAATAACTATAATTTTAAGAGAGAGACTTGACAGTTCCTAATTTTACCACTTGAAATATAAATAACGTTTCCCT
>BRYF01000010.1:6532500-6535000 GCA_030159135.1 Actinidia polygama
GAGTGCGACTGAGGGTCGGTGACTCTAGCGTTATTTTGGATAACCTATGTTACGTGTTAGTAAAGAATTTATATTTTATTGACGGTTGTGCCAGGCATTGTAGCCAGAATCATGGATTGTAATTATTTATATTCAGGATGAATGTAATGACATTTTATATTGTATAACACATCAGCTCTGGGTATTTTAACTTTAATTCTGCATGTCTTTATTTCATTCAAACATGTATTATTGAATGATAATAAATCCCTAAACTGAGATATTTAGTAGGCCTTAGTGGGTGGTTATCATTGGTCGGTCGCGTGGCACCTAAAATACAGGTGTACCTAAGTAGATAATGGGTCGGGTCGTGACATGTAAGGTTTATGACTATTACTTAAATGTAAGGTTTATGAATTTATGTCAATAATTATTTTATGACCAAATGTAAGGTGTATGTAAGGTCTGCTAACAGTACGCCAACAACTCGAGGTTTAGTGGTCAAAAGTTGTGGTCTGTGAAGGCTTCGACTGGTCAGAAGAATCTCCAACTAGTCGGAGAAATGCTCGATCGGTTGGGGAAAAGTCTGACCAATCGGAGAAGGGTCGGTACGTAACCCGAATTTCTCAACTGGTCGGGAAGAAGTCCGACCGGTCCAACTGGGGAAAACCCATGAACTTTTTTTTCTGTTCTGAATTCCAAGCCTATTTTGGGCATCTTAACCTCAAACTTAGAAAAGCGCTATTTGGAAGAAAGTTGTATATATTTAAAGTAACTATTCTACGACACTTGAATCAACTCAAAAGGTTTTCGTATGAGGGAGTTATGCCCAAAATACTAACTGTGATTTTGAAATAAAAATATGGCGTAACTTTTGGTTTGATTCTTGATCTTAAAATAGCATCCTCGTGTCGTATTTTTAATGTATTTTTTAACTTTAACTAGGATATAGTATATCACTCAATCTTAAAGCATATAAACATTTCTTAAACCGAAAATACATAAAGAATAAGGAAGATTCATAAGGTGACCTCGTGAAAATCGTTGGTGGTTCACTTAGCTTTTTCCTTTCTCTCTTCTTCTTCCCCTCTTCTTCTCTCTTTTTATTTCTCTCTTTTCTCTTCTCTTCTCTCTCTCTCTCTCTCTTTCTTGTAGTCAAGTCCTAGCACCCACTAGGCATGGGCTCTTGTCCTTAGGGCATGGGTTGTGTCCTTGGGGCATGGGTCACCTAATAACTTATGGGGCAAGTTACAAAATTCATTAATGGCTTGTGGTCTATTAGTCCACATGGTTCTGTCTTACATTCTTGGCATGTGTCCATTTTTCTATTACGCTTTAATAGAAAATCTTTTTGCGTACAAATTAATATTTTCGTAAAAATTCTCAAAAAATTCTACTTAATATTTAGAACATAACATACAATAATTTCACATAAACAATATTTATTTTACCTATTTGGTATTTATTGTGTCCATTTTATACATCTAATATACTTAATTAGATATTTAAAATTTTGGGATGTTACAAAAAGAGGGATTTCTCGTGAAGACTAGAGGCTCACTAATGATTGTATTCCAAGAGAGAGAATCTCTTGAAAACTATAGGCACTCTAGTGTTATAAAGGCTTTTCAAGCACCCGCAAACCTGAATATAATGGAATTCCAAAGAGGACTTGGAAAGTGGATGTGGGCAAGGATGACCAAACCACCATAAATCATTATTTACATTCTCTATCCCTTAAACTCCTTTAAGTTTTCGCATTATATTATATACTTGCTTAAACACGTTGATATTATGATATTTCTCATTGCAAGTATTTTATTAACTACAATGATCATGTCATCAACGTAAAAATACAAAATGACGTACCCTACATTTGTGTCCTTAACATATATACATTTGTCATATTTGCTGATTTTGAAGCCACTAGACAATACATCATTGTCAAATTTCTCATGTCATTATTTTGGCGTTTGCTTGAGACCATACAAAGATCTAACAAGTCTACAGACTTTCCTTTCTTGTCTAGGTGCAGAAAAAATCTCAAGTTATTCTATATAAATTTCTTCATCTAAATCTCCATTCAAGAAAGTTATTTTTACATCCATCTTATGTATCTCCAGATTTGGCAAAGATGAGATCTATTGTGTAAGTAACAAAGTAGTCTAGGCATTTTTTCTGTCTATATCCTTTGATAACAAGTCTAGCATTGTACTTATCTATTGACTCATTTATCTTCATCTTCTTGTTGAAGATCCATTTGTAGCCCAAAGCCTTACTTCCTAATGGCAAATCTCCCAATTCCCATGTATGATATTGTAAAATAGAGTCACTCTCACTCTTAATAACCTCATTCCACAATAGACCCTCAGGACAACTCACTACTTCCTTATATGTTCGAGCCTCACTTTCTAACATATAAGTTAGAAATACAAATCGAAAGATGGTGACGTTCTAGCTCTCTTGATACGTCTCGGTTCCATTACAAATTCATCTTTTTGGTCTCGAATGCTGTTATGAA
>BRYF01000010.1:6555000-6562500 GCA_030159135.1 Actinidia polygama
GAAATTTGAAGATATTCCTTTGTAACCTGAAAATCAAACCGTTTTCTAAATATTAATATCGAAACATAACTCTGAAACAGTCAAGGAACAAGTTTCATTGTTTATGATAGTAGACATTCTAACAATGAAAGATATTTCCTTTAACATAGTTTCAATGGTACCAAAGCATTAAAATAAGCACCACTAGATTATAAACATCCGTTCCATAGGGGTCGCTCATTCTACTTTTCTGTCTGTGAAAAAAATGGTGGAAAATACGCATACAGTCAACGTCAATTGTAACCCTATCAGTTGTAACCCGGACATGCCTACTTACACATAAAAAAATATGTATTTTTTTCACAAAACAAAAGAAACATTATTCATGGTAAGATAGAATGGTCACTGATAGGTCCCGCTATACTCAAGTATGAATACTAAAGACAATATTCTCTTCGGATGAGAATGTACCACAGATTGAATAAACTTGCTTCCTGATTCATTAATAATCATTAGCTGCTTAAATAGCAAAACCACTTAACAACCCACATACATAAAGCCGAAAATAGAGCATAACACCATACAACTAGTAACCGAACACAAACACACGTACTAATCGAACGAAAATAAATATGCGAAAATAAAGATATGCAAAGAGACCCAGTCTCAGCCTCATTCCTTGCTGCACGCATGCAACGTGGTCTACGTGCATGCAATATCTTTTACGTCCTCTCGTTTCCGAGATACTTGGGATTTGGCTTGAGGATCCTCTCCGAGCGTCGTGGCCTAACATTACTCCCCCCATCCAGTGGATCCTTGTCCTCAAGGACCATAGGCGAGAATTCATCCATCAGCTTCTTTGTTGGCTCCCATGTGGCATCCTCGGCTAGGAGATGCTTCCATTGTACTAAGCTTTCTTCAACAAGCTGGCCCCCTTGCTTGATCCAGCGTGTGTCCAGAATAGTCTGAGGCTCCAGTACGCAACCCCTTCATCGGTTACTGGTGGTAACACGGATTGTGTGGGCTCCGTAAGTCCGCCATTGTTCTGGTATCGTTTAAGGAGTGACACATGAAACACCAGGTGGATGCGTGCGCCCTTGGGTAGCTGTAACTTGTATGCGACAGGTCCGCATTTTTCCAGAATTAAGTAGGGTCCATAAAAATGACTAGCCAATTTCTGGTGGATCCATTTGAAGGCCGTTTGTTGGCGGTAGGGGTGCAGCTTCAACAGCACCCGGTCGCCGATGTCAAACGAAATATCCCTCCACTTGCGATCCACCATTTGCTTCATTCGATTAACTGATTTTTCTAAGTTGGCCTTCAGGTGTTGAAGCTGCTCATCTCGAGTCAATAGTTGTCAATCAACCTCGTGAACGGGCATAAGTCCTTCATGGTACGACGGAATAGAGGGGGGCAGTCTTCCATACAGCGCCTGGAATGGGGTCATCCCTGTAGAAATATGGTATGTTGTATTATACCAATATTCTGCCCAGGGTAGATAACAGCTCCATTTGCATAGCCACTGGTGAACGAAACAGCGAAGGTACTGCTCGACGCAGCGGTTGACGACTTCCGTCTGACCATCGGTCTGTGGGTGATATGCGGAATTGAGCTTCAATTTGGTGCCAGACAGCTTAAAGAATTCTTGCCAGAACTTGCTAATAAAAATGGGGTCTCGGTCACTAATAATGGATTTGGGCATTCCGTGGAGTTTGATGATTCCTTCCACAAATTTGTCAGCCACAGTTTTAGCAGTAAATGGATGGGTTAAAAGTAAAAAAATGAGCTGATTTACTAAACCTGTCGACAACCACCATAATAGTATCTTTCCCTTGGGAGCTCGGAAGTCCTTCAATAAAATCTAAGGTGATGTCGTCCAACACCCGGCACGGGATCGGTAGCGGTTGTAGGAGTCCTTCCGGAGCCAGTGTTTCAACCTTGATCTTTTGGCATACTTCGCACCCCTTGACATATTCTTGGACTGATCTATGCATCCCAGGTGATGTCGTCCAATAGAATTGCTGCCCCAATTTTTTGAATGTGCGTAAAATGCCCGAGTGTCCGCCCACTTTGGTGTCATGCAGTCGAGTCCGTAAGGTTCCATACGGCCCATCGTTTGGATATACTGGTCCTTCGTTGCCGCGTGCTTAATGTCTTCCCATATACTGACCTGTGCAATAAAGAGATGGTGAAGAATGGGGCTATCTTGTTTCCGTGAGAGAGCATCGGCTGCAGAATTTTCACATCCCGGACGGTATAATATTTCGTAGTCGTAACCCAAGAGTTTAGCTACCCATTTTTGCTGCTCTGGTGTGGCCACCCGTTGCTCCAAAAAATACCTGAGGCTATGTTGATCAGTTTGAATGCAAAATTTTTGCCCTAGAAGGTAAGGACGCCATAAGCGTATGGCCTCTACGATGACCAACATTTCTTTGGCATATGTAGACCAAGATTTCTTAGTTACTCTGAGGGCTCGACTCATGAATGCCACCGGTTTGCCTTGTTGTGACAGTACCGCTCCAATTCCTTCACCGAATGCAATGACTCACGCCAAACGTGTGCTTGAGTATAACCCCAAGAGAAGGTCGGCGGAGTAGTATATCTCGGTTGTACGAGGTCGATTCCACAGAGAGTTGTGTAATCAATAGTGAAAAGACAAAATTGCCCTTTCTATTGCTCACAAAAGGGACGGACAAAATGTTTCCAAAGAGAAAATAAAATCCCGATTGTTTGTGAATTGGTTGGTTTTTGAAATCAAATAACACGTAGAATTAGAAAAAACTAATGAAAACTTGATTGTGATTTAATATGAAACGGTCTTGGGATCAATTGCTCAAACCGATTTCGAATTTTGGAATTCCAAGAGTAGAGAGTAAATAACTCAAATCCTTAGACTTCGTGGCGAGTCTAGGATTCGGAAGGTTTAGCAATTAAAAACCCTAATTACTTTAAAACTTCAATTTCTAAATTGAGTCTGGTTGTTATATTCAAGAATAAATACCATCGATCCACGCAAGTATTATACTAAGACTAGGTGTATGCATAAGCCGAACATAGTCAGTTATCCAAGGTTTCGATAGTATCTAGAATAAAGAAGTACAAGAATCACACAAACAAAAATTTTGAACTTTAAAGACCAAGGTCTCTATTCCCATTTTCATCTAGAACTTTCAATCGATTCTCACAATCAATCCCGAGACTAGAGGGTTTAGCTACTCATATTTATCTAAGAACAACTTCAAATACTTGAAATAGAACTAAAAATAGTGATGAAATGTAAGGAAACAAAAGAAATTTCGTATTTAATGCAAGAAGAGATGAAAACTTGTAATAAACTTCGATTACACTTGATTACAACTAGAAAAGAGAAAACTTACTAAGAACCAATGTATTTTAAGCTTAGAATTTACAAAAAACGGCTACAAAACTCTGATAACCTAAAATTTATAATGAAGGTTCGTATTTATAGGCCCAAGATTCAAGCCCTAGAAGTTTCCAGAAAATTGCTATGGCATTCAAACGCCCGTCATTTTTTTCACCGTTCAAACGTGGCGTTGGAACACCTGGCCAAACACAGAAATCAAACTCTCAGGACGTTCGAACATGGCGTTGGAATGTCTGGCCAAACTTAGCTTCCCTTTTCTCTTGGCGTTCGAACGCCATTTCACTTTTTTTGACTCTTTTGTTTTCATCTAATTTGAGGCCGATGAAGTCAGAATTTGGCGACACTTTATGTGTATCTTGGGAAGAGCTTTCCAATGGTATATCATTCATTCCGTTCCAATTGATGAGCAATAACTTGCACGTTTTCCAAGATATTGCCCCGACAACATTTCTCTCCAAGCCACGTCTGCAATCCGGATAAATTCTTTGGCTCTAAAATCACTCTTGTAGCTTCAACTACCTACATTAAAAACACGAACAAGCTTAAATACAATATATGACAAAGAAAGCATAATTAACTATAATTTATGACTAAGGTTGTTTTAGCAGCCATAGATTACATTATTGTAATCTAATCATGCAATTAGTCTCAATAGTGAAAGAGTCATTGAAATTCGGCATTGCTAGTGTAGGAGTGGTCGTCATGGCATGTTTGAGTGTAAGGAAAGCAGACTAAGGTTCGTCATTCCATCCGAATTGGCCTTTCTTTAGGAGGTTGGTGAGAGGTCGAGCTATAATTCCATAATTTTCTATGAACTTTTGGTAATAACCTGTCAAGCCTAAAAAACCACGCAGTGCTGAGATATTAGTAGGTCGTGGCTAGTCCACCATCGCTGCAACTTTACTTTTATCTATATTTATAAAAGAAAATTTAAAACCTTACAACCTCCACTACTTAAAGAAATTTCATCTTTAAAATTAGATAAACGTATCAGATTGACTAAAAAGATCTGGATACTTTGCGCGAACCTCTGACTCGCGCTCCCACGTAGCCTCCTCCACGCCACGATGAAGCCATAGAATCTTCACCAATGGAATGGTCTTCCTTCTAAGATCTTTATCCCGTGTGTCCGACACATGAATCAGTCGCTCCTCATACGTGACATCCTTGTTTATGACAAGATCCCCTCAATCCAAAATGTGTGAAGGATTGGGCTCATACTTCTGCAACATCGAAATGTGAAACACATTGTCTACATTAGCCAACTTCAGTGGCAAAACAAGATGATATGCCACGACTCCACTACAATCAAGAATATCAAACGGACCAATAACTTGGCGATAGCTTGCTGCTATGCCCAAAATGCATTAACTCCCTTTTTTGGTGAAACCTTCAAGAATACGTGGTCTCCAACAGTAAACTCCAAGTGACATTTCCTTCAATCGGCATAATTCTTTGATGACTCTATGCCATGAGTAAATGTTTTCTAATTAAAACTACTTTCTCGGTCGTATCACGAATACAACCTGATTTTGCAAGCATTACCTCCCCGACATCGGTCTAGCAAACAGGTGACCTACATGGTCTACCATACAATGCTTCAAAAGGTGTCATCCCAATGCTCGCATGATAACTATTGTCATATGCGAATTCTACTACGTGTAGATGATCCTCCCACTATCCCCCGAATTTGTCAGTCCTACACCTCTAACAATACGGTGGTATAGATATGAGCGCGGTGCCTAACATAAGATCAGTGGAGACTTTGATCTCCTAGTGCGGTGGTAACTTTGTCAAATCCTCTGAAAAAACATCTAGGAATTCATAAACAACCTATGGCAAAACCACACTAGCTACACTACCCTCGTCAATCAAATGAGCTTAAAACAAAAAAATTATTTTTCCTTGTCTATGCATATCGGTAGATGATGGGTTAAAACTACAACCCCGATCTCCCACAAAGTGAAAACGATCACCCTTGGGTGTACAACAAAATAATCAGATACTAAAAATAATATATCGTAGCATGATAACTAGTCAACCAATCCATACCAAGGATCACATCGAAACTGGTCATGTATAACACAATGAAATCGAACACAAAAACATCGATCGGCGATCTTGACCTCACAAAATCTACAAATTCGTCTCAAAGTTGACCTACCTCCAACTGGAGTGTCTAACAGAAGTACTAAATCTAACACCTCTATTTTCAATCTCAATGCCAAAGCATTACTCTACAATACTTAAATCAATAACATGTAGTACATATGATCATGTTATTACTCAATACTTATGTAACACCCTAGTGTTACTCCTCAATAACTAGACACAAAAACAAATGTGGCTTAACCACCTCACAACTCGTAGGTATTCGAACCTAGAGCTATGATACCATGTTGTCACGCCCTGGATAAACACACAATTCGACCACGCAAGGAAACAACTCAATTGCGGAAAAGTCAAACTAACCATTGACAATATACTATCATTACATCAGAGTACAATTAATCTATCCCTCTTGTGGGACCATGCTCTACATGAGCTATCAAGTACAAAATAAAATGATATCCCATAGACAATACCCACACCGGGCCAAAAGAATATTACACTTTTCCAAAAATACATAAACAAGTTTTCTAAAATAAAAGAAAATTAAATGGCAATCCACATGCCTCACGAATCAGGATAACCCTCGGTACCTAAAATTTATTTTATAGTAAAGGTGAGTTACCTTGAAAGATTTAACAATGGACTTGATGTCTCAAGCCAAAACTATGATACATAACTATATAATGAAAACATAATGCAATAAAGTATGTTTTCATTCATATCAAAATGTATTTTTGATCCCAATCCATGATTTCACAAATTATTTAGTTTTTGAATATTTTGGCTTTTCCTAAAAGCATTTATTTCATGATTTCTCAAATCAATGATTTCACAAACTTTTTGGATTTTCACAAAAAAATAATAATCTTTCTGAATGACACACTTAGGCTAGTACCTAATCGGTCTATTCATGTATTAAGCATATGAGAAAATATCCGGCCTACTTCTCGGACTTTCATCGAAGGACATACCCAATATTCGGCCAATTTCAGAGTCACTAACCGAATGCTTGACATTCCCTCCTGCGTGGTTGTTATCTAGGTTTTTTACCTTGGGCTTAATCTAAGCCAACTTATTTCGATACATCCTAGCATGTCATTCCCAAATCCATTTTCAAATCCAACATTTACAAAGTTACATTTACTAAAAGCATTAATGTAAATCACATAAACATGCAAGTGTTAAAACCGTCAATAATAGTCATTATTGAAATCATTCGAATGCATTTACTATAAACAATGTCATGATCATAAACATAAATCAAAATATATTTACTTCTAAAAAGTTTTCATAAACTGTTACAGCAGGTCACTACCGGTAGTGGTCTAGTCACTACTGGTAAATAGTGATCCAGAGACAAAACCAAATAAATCATTACCGGTAGTGAAAAAGAATATTATCGATAGAAGACCATCTAGAGACGAAACGAAAAAAATCACTATCGGTAGTGAAAAAGGATACAACCGGTAGACAACGATCCAATGGCGAAAATCCAATTAATTACTATCGGTAGTGAAACAAATACTACCGGTAGACAACCATCTAGAGGCAAAATACCAAAAGTCACTACAGGTAGTGGAAATATTTCTAACGTTAGGTCGGGCCCTCGAGCCAGCTTCAAGAAACAAAGAAGAACCATTGGTAGAGAAAATGCGACTACCAGTAGATGTCATAAAAAAACAAACGATTCCGGATCTCAGAACTCCAAACTTTTTAAATAAACCAAATCTTCCATTTAGCGTTCAACACCCAAAATAATGCCTCAATAGGCTAAGTATAAGCCCATAATAACAACCCCCAGATTAGACGCCACAAGAAAACCCCATTTACCTCAAATCAATGCAATAAAGCTCCAGAAGATTGTTGAAGAGGAGATGAACCCTAGAACTCCGATTCCAAACTTCCTTGGCTCAAAACAATATCCCCATTGAGTAGATGATCTTCCTCCAAGCACCACTACTCAAGCCACACTCTCAACTACTCAAATAATGCCCTTTAGAAGGAAACCCTAGAGAGAGAGAGAG
>BRYF01000010.1:6585000-6590000 GCA_030159135.1 Actinidia polygama
TCATGCTTTCAATGCATAAACGCTGTGTTCTCAATATAATGCCATGTTTTCAAAATATATGATATGATGTTATGATATGAATGAAAACCCATGGATGTTTGTTTTACATGCAAGATGAATATGTTCAAAGTATATTCATAGTGACACTCGGGGTCCCCCATGGTGGAACCTTAATCTAGCCTAAGTGTCCTAAGATAGATGGGGGATGTAAAATAAGTTCCATCTACTAGCGAGATGTATAATGGAAAATGGTCCTGATGTGTATGTAATTAGTTGAACTTAGGCACAACTCTATATACGGTACGGACGTGACACTTTACTATTTTTACTATGATGTTTTCGTGAAAAAATTATATCATTTTAAATGAAATTGCACAGGAGATCAACCAGAAGAGAGGTAAGTTATCCTTGGCGGCAAGCCGTCGGCCATCACGCGCCCACAATCTGCATAGGCCGAGTTGTGAGGCGTGACATCCTCGATCCCCAATTGATCTTCACAATCGATCCCGAGTTAAGAAAATTAGCCACTCGTGGCCATGGAAAATAAATAACTATGTATTGAAAACTTTCTAGAATAAAAAATATGGGTACGAATAAATAAAAGCATAAAAATCATAGAAAATTATAATTTATTGAATAAAATACTGAATTGAATTAATAAATCTTGAAAGCGATTACAAAAATAATGTAAAATCTAAGTACTTCTATGATTCTAGATTAAAAAACTATAAAAAACCTAAATAGATCGTGTGCTTTACAGAAAATCGTAAGAAGACATATATAGACATCACAATCGAGTCCTAATAGGAATATGATTCTTTCTCGGAAATCCTTCTTAGCGTTCGAACCCTCAGGAAAAATATTATTATTATTATTATTATTATTATTATTATTATTATTATTATTATTATTTTGAATAGTAGTAGTTCGAACACCCAAAATGGGAGTTCGAACCCTCAAACCTGTAACATTTTTTTCAAATTTGCACAGCCTCTGTGCGTTCGAACTCTCCAATTGGAGTTCGAACTCCAAGACAAAAATTCTTGTTTTTCTTCCATTCTTCAAAGCACCGTTTAAATGCCCGATTTCCTTCATTTTCAAGTGTTCGAATTCTGTTTGAATTTCAGCCATGTTCGACCTTTTTTTCCTATTTCTTCTCAGTCTATTTTGAAACTTTTGGAGTCCATATCTCACGATGCTCGTTAGACATGAATTTGTATAACTTTGTGAGATCTTTTCAACAGCGCATCTTTCATTTCATTCTAAGTTATGAGTGAAAACTTCCACCTTTTCCAAGATAAATCCCGGTAACAGTCCTCGATATGTGTACTCGCACTCTGGATCGCTTTTATGGCTCTAAATCCCTTTCTTTATCAATATTTATCTACAATAAACGCAAATACGACTTTGATTATATGATACGATATAAAGGGTATAATTAACCTAATCCAAGGCTAACTTAGGTTATTTTAGTGGCGTTTAGACTGCACTTATGCAATCCAATTAGAAGCACCGCTCAAGAAACAAAAGGAAAGCTCGGTTGACTATGAAGGTCGGGTGAGACAAGGGATTAACGTTTTTTTTTAAAGAACTAATTTACAAACTCCTCACCCGGATCCAGGATTAGCCATACTTCAAGAAACCCATCCCTTTGGGAGGCAACCCCAGAAAGTGCAATCAATGGTGGAAGTATTCCTTTCATGAAGTGAAAAGACACAAGACTGAGAATTGCCGAGCCCTGAAGTTTTTTTTTGATCAACTCATTCAGTAAGGGCATTTGAAAGAGTTCGTTAATCAGGAAAAGACTAGGTAGAGGAAGTCGAGGTAAAACCTGACCCCAAGTTTGACCGCGACAATGAGGAAATCGAAGATGCCGTGGAAGAAGATCTCCCTCTGGGAACTATTCACAGGATAGGCGGACCGAACCACCCCGATCTCGCAAATATGATTTGGGGGAGAGACGCATCATATGCCAGATGCACAAGGTACTTTCGGTCCAACCACTCGCCAAAAAGCCAAAGCAGGACTGATCTAATTTAGGCAAAATCACCTTCGCCAGAGCCGATCTAGAGCGGGTCCAATACCCTCATAGCGAACCTGTGGTCATCCAGCTGCGAGGCTATAATTACGACGTCAAGAGAATCCTAGTGGATAATAAAAGTTCGATTGAGGTGATGTACTATGACCTATTTAAACAACTTAACCTGGCTAAAGAAGGTTTAAAACCAACCCGAGCTCTTTTAGTAGGATTCAATGCCCAGTCTTACTGGCTCTTGGGAACTATAACCCTCAATATACGAGTTGGTTCTCAAGAGTTGGTGATAGAGTTTGTGGTGGTAGATATCCCATCCCTCTATAATGCAATTATTGGCCGAGATTGGTTACACAGGATGAGGGGAGTCACTTGTACATTGCACCGTGTCATTAAATTCACCATCCCCTGAGGTGATGAACCTCTTTATGGAGACCAAATGGCAACTAAATAATGCTACCTTGTCACAATCTCCACTAAGGCTGCCATGACGGAAGTGCAACTGGTTGAAGAAAAGCACGAGGTTCTAGAAGACGTCGAAAGGAACCCCAAAGCCAAAGTCGTAGAAGATTTGATATGCTATGAATTGGATGAGCTAAGCTCGGATCTCTTTCTTTTTCGTTGGTGCAAACCTAAAAGAACGAGAGAGAACAAAGTTCATCCAGTTTCTAGCAGCTAATATTAAAGCCTTCGTGTGGACAGCA
This sequence comes from Actinidia polygama, assembly GCA_030159135.1. Classification (NCBI taxonomy): domain Eukaryota; kingdom Viridiplantae; phylum Streptophyta; class Magnoliopsida; order Ericales; family Actinidiaceae; genus Actinidia; species Actinidia polygama. Next base: position 6,587,737 of record BRYF01000010.1, read on the forward strand.
TATGAAATGCCCGGGATTGACCCCATTTTTTATCAAACATGAGATGAACGTCCTTCCCGAGGCCTGCCAAGTAAAACAGCGAGGAAAAACATCCACAACCGAGCATGTGGACATCGTGATAGAAGAGGTAGAAAAACTGAAAGCGACAAATACAATTACGGAGGTTCTTTACCTAAGCTGGTTATCCAACACAATTGTGGTAAAGAAGAACACTTGTTAGTAGAGAGTCTGCGTGGACTTCACAAGCATCAACTAAGCTTATCCAAAAGACTGCTTTCCTTTGTTAAACATTGGTGGACTCTACATCGGGTCATACACATATGAGTTTCTTGGATGCATATCAAGGTTACCACCAAATAGAAATTCACGAGCCATATCAAGAAAAAACTATCTTCATCACCCTCTATAGAATATTCTGCCATAAGGTCATGCTCTTTGGGTTAAAAAATGCCAGAGCCACATACCAAAGAATGATCACCACTATGATCGAGCTAATCATGGAAAAAACTATGGACGCTTCCATCAATGACATAATGGTTAAAAGTAAGAAAAAGCTAGATCGTCTGAGAGACCTAGCAGAGGTATTTGCAATACTCAAAGAACACAAAATGAGGTTAAATACAGCCAAGTATGCCTTCGGGGTGAGCTCAAAAAAATTCCTGGGACACTTGGTAACTCGGCGTGGGATCAAGGCAAATCCAAAACAAATCGTGGCCATCAATGACATTATTAGCCCGAGGATTGCGAAGGAAGTTCAAAAGTTAACAAGAGTGGTGGTAGTACTAAATCGATTCATCAATAAGTCTTCTGACAAATGATGTCCATTATTTCAACTACTTAACAAGAACAAAAAAATTTATGAAACAAGGAATGCGAGTTTGCACTCTAATAGTTGAAGGAATACTTAACTAAGCTACCACATCTTTCCACCCTGAACGAGGGAGAACTGCTTAAAATCTACCACACGTCGTTAGTTGGATGCTTCTAAGGGAGGTAGATGGAGAGCAGTGCCCAATCTACTTTGTTAACAAGACATTTACGGATTGCCAAATAAGGTATCTGATGCTGGAAAAACTAGTGTTGGTTCTAGTTTTAAATTTGCAAAAACTCTACTTATTTTCAAGCACATCCCATCACAGTATATATCGAGTTTTCGCTCAAGAACATCTTGTCCAAACAACATCTTGTCCAGATTGGCTGTCGAGCTCGGACAATCGGACATAAATTTTTTTCCAATGGCAGTAACAAAAAGACAAGTTTTGGCTAATATTGTGATTGAGTTCTCACCCTGAATTATAAGACTAGAATAGGGTTCCCCTGCGTCTACACATAGGAAATGGGAAGGCTCGTCGGCAAAATCAGTTGAGACTAAGTCAGCACTTGAGGGGCCTGAGGTTGTCAATGAACCGCCACAAGTCGCAAAGCCAACCACTGTTAGGGAAATCACTGAAGGTCCCGAGGTTGATATAGCACCACCTCAGATTGATCTCTCCTCAGCATGGAAAATGTTCGTTGATGGAACGAAAAAATAGCCTAGAGGTAGAGGCATGAGTAGTTGTAAAAAGTCCCGAAAAGGCAATTTTTGAGCACTACCTAAGGTTGAATCTCTCTACAATAAATAACGAGGTCGAATACAAAGCTTTCATTGTGAGATTTTGGTCTGCCAGCAAGTTGAAGGTTCCCGACCTCCATACTTTCAGCAATTCAAAACTGTTATTTGATCAAGTCACAAAAAAATTTGAAGATCGAGGAGCCAAGATAGCTAAGTACTTGGCAATCACAAAGACCCTCATCACTGAATTTAAAGTAGTCAAAATCGAGCAAGTGGGGAGGGACTTAAATTCATATGTAGATTCATTGGTAGTCTTGGCATCGATTTTTGAAGGAGAAATTGGTCAGACCATTGCAGTCGATTTAATCTTGGCTCCTAGCCATGAAAAGCATCAGGAACCTATTCTAATCAACACTGAGTTGGGACCAAATTGGATGGACCCAATTGCAAATTTTTTATGACATGACAGACAAGCTTCCAAAAGACAAGATAGAGGCACACAAACTCTGAATAAAAGCAGCACAATTCTGGATCTCCCCGACTGGGGACTTGTACAAAAGATCATACTTAGAACACTACCTATTATGCGTTCACACGAGCCTTGTTGAAGATGTATTATTTTAAATCCACAAAGGCATTTGTGGACTACATTTTGAGGGAAGATCATTGGACCACCGAGCTCTGACTCAGGGATATTGGTGGCCTTTCATAT
>BRYF01000010.1:6642500-6660000 GCA_030159135.1 Actinidia polygama
TAAATATGTTAAATTTTGTATTTTGACAATTAAAATTTGTTTGTTTTTTAAAGATTCGGGTATCGGGTATACCCGATAGGGTATGAAAATATATGTATATATACTTATTTTTCAAGGATAACTAAACCCAAAAAAAAAGTGAATTACAAGTTTGTAATCATATATACTATCAGGTGTTCCCCTCTTGTTAAGTTATGTAACGCTTCAAAATTGCCCTTAAATTGATTCAATTTTCTAAGTTTTACAATAACTTCACGTAACTATCTTATTTTTAAAGACTTTTGTAGACTGTAATTAATAAAATGCAAATCAAAAAAGAAAAAGAATTAGAGCAACAAACAAAGCAAAAAAAAAAAACAAAATTTTAAATTGTTTGAATGCATTAACTTAATCCAATCACAGCCTCCGAGAGTTTGTTTAGAGAAATTGTGTCCAAATGTACGTATGCATAAAGAGACGTAAGTGGAAAAAGATAAAAGAGACAATTACTTTTCCGAGAGTGTAGGCGAGAGCGGCACCGGAAACGCCGGCGCCGACAATGACGACGTCCACACCACCGGCTGAGGCGGTTTTCCGGCAGGACCCGTTCGCAGTGGTCTTGAAACTCTCACTCCTCCAGAAAACGGTCGAGGCCCTGCTCTTCTCTCTCCTCAATCTCGAGCCGTAGAGGAGAAAGAAACCTAACAGCGACGCAATTACTCCGCCCAGAAGATACTGATGATCGGTCGTCATCATCATCTCCATCACCATCTTCTTCTTCACTTCCGTGAAGTAATTGCGTGCGAGCTGTGAGCCTTTTCTCTCTCTATAACAAACGCTATGTCTCTCTACAAATGCGTGGGAAACGTTCGGACCGAAATAGAGCGTTTTATAGGCGACGTGAACCTTCAAACGGCCTGTCTACCGCTCTTTACTTTGTTACTCCACAGATAAAAAAAAAAGAAAAAGTGGGTTATGATAGGCTGTCGTTGTTATATATCATAAGTATCATGTGTCTCGAAAATTTAAAATTTGAATTTTAAGAAAAAATAAAATTAGATAATTATGGGCCCATATTAGAATTAATTTGGTGATTTTAAACATTCTGTAAAAAAATCCAATTGAATGAATATTAATAATTAGACAATCATATCATTTTAATACAACTTGATTTTTTTAAATTAAATAGACCATGGTTCATTCTTTTAAAGTAAATATGGTTCAATTATATGATTATTAGTATCCGATTAACTTAATATTTTGCATAAATAATCATGTCAATAGATTCAATAAAATGAACCGTTTCCATTATCAAGATATACCTTGAGTGGACTTACAACCAAGTAACTTTACTATATAGATGCACATACATTGAACATATATACGTCTCGAAACATATACAGATATTGGATGTAAGGACAAAACTGTCATTAATTAATAAAAATGGAGAAGTGGCTTTACTAACCTAACAACATAATTATGACTGTCACAACATAGTATTGTCTTATTGACAATTGACTTGTTGGGCTGTACAATATGATTATTACGTGGGACTCAAGAACAATGTTATGTTTATTATCATGTTTGATTATTTTTTATTTATTACATAATGTGACGTATTTATAAATATTTATATAATGAGTTCAATAAATAATTTAATAACCTTCAACGATTATAAATTATGGTATATTAGATGATAAATTAAAAATGATAAAAATAAGAGATAAGTGTGGCATTTTTAGAGACCCAATGCATATTGAGATTTGTGTCCAAATATTGTATATAATTTTTTTTAGATGGATTCCGTATTTGTATTTTGTATTGGCACAAAAAAAATAAATTTGAAGTCATGGAAGTGTCTCGTCTGAGTAGAGACGTGGCAATAATTGAGTGGCTCCATATGTCCAATAGTCATCAATGCAATGCAGGAAGTGAAGCCCATTCGGTTCCAACTTCCTACATTTATTATAAGCACCACGAGCCAATGATTTTTCCTAACTATCGTCGTCGAATACAAATTAAACACATGAACATTTCGGATTAAATTAAAATTTACGTATCATTTTGGGTGAAATTCACTCACCTCCCCGTGATATTTCTGACAAATACAATTATTTTTCTTGTAATTTTTAAAATTGCACTTACCTCTCTTTTAAATCTATTGTCAAAATTCTACATAAAACTAATTTTTGAAAAATGGCAAGATTGCATTTATATTTAGGGCCTCTAAACTTATTTTCTCAATACATTAGTTAAAATACATAAATATTTATTTTTAAAAAAATTAATAACAAAATTTATTTTTAAAGTATGTTTAGAGTAGAATTACTTAAAAAAATATAATATTTAGATTAATTTTAAAATAAATATTGATATCATATGTTTTTCCTAGGAAATGATAAGTTCTTATCAGAAATTTGTCACAAACATCTTTTCTATGCACTGGTGTGACAAGTGACAATTTTTTATTTTTAATTCTTTACTTACATATGAAATTTCTGGTGACATAAAGAATTTTAAAAAAATTGTGCAAATAATCCTATTTTACATGCAATTATGGTACCTATTTATGATGAGAAATGGAGAAAAACTAAATGCACTAAGAAATGCACCAAACACTTATTTGGGTGGGTGGGTGGGTGGTCACAAAATGGTTGGTTTGCAATTTAGATATGCTAAATGAAATAATGCATTGATGTGTGCATTTTCTTTCACAAGGTGAAACTTTAAGATTCATTGCATAATCTTTAACAATAGTTTATTGACACTAAGGTAGGCTTCGTGAACTAAATTTTTTAGCTGTTTTGAGATTTGAGTTTTTTTTTATTCAATGAATATATATTTATTTACAAGAGAAATTCAAAATTTGGGTTCACAAAATGATTAAATTAGAATACGACCTTCTAACAACCACCATATTGGGTTCACTCTCGTGTCACCCCCACTCTTTTCCTATGTTTCTTTCTTTTGCTATTAATATGATTTGACAATTTGTTATCTTTCAATTCTTTCCTTAACCCATACTTTTAGCTTTAGGCTTTGTTTATTAACTATGAAATAAATAAAAAAGAATGGAAAATAATATTTTTTTGATACTTTAGTTTTGGAAAAGCAAGTAAAAATTTATTTTATTTTTTATTTTAAAATTTGTTTTCACATCCTTCCCTTGTTCTTTTGTCTTTGTTTATTTAAGTTATTTTATCATTTTATTTTTTATTTTTTATTTTTTTTTAAAATTAGACAAAGAAAAATTATTTTCTTTCTGATCATTTATATTTTATTTTCTTGCAAAACTAAACAAAAATGAATAAACTGATTTTTCCTAGAATATTCCTTATGGCCCTGTTTGATAAGTGTGATAGGATTAGTAGGATTAGTAATGAAGTGAGATTATCATTGTAATTGATAATGAGTAGGGATTAGTAATGAGAGCAATAGTCCGACCGGGCTGTTTGGTTTGCACGAGATTAGACACTGAAATTAGTAAATATCAAGGGTAATGTGGCCAATAGTGTCCAAAAATTCATGAAATTTTTTCATGAAATTTTATATTTACCCTTTAATTATACAAATATACAAATATTAAGGATAATTTTATCATTTTGAGCTCATATAGTAGGGTGATATTGTTAATACCACGGGGGGCATGGTATTAACAATACCACCATTTGGTCGTATTAATAGTCCGACCGGACTATTAGTCCGGCCATTTGGACGGAAACCAAACGCCGAATTACTAGCCCCACCGGACTCATAGTTCAATCCCCCTCCAGTTCCGGTTATCAAGCAAGGCCTATATTCTAAGTTAAAGTTAACATTGATATAGCACACCAGTTTTCATGTTCACAAAATGTTTTCTCCTGTTCTTTCTCTCGACTCTACCAACCATAAGTGATCAGGTCAATCTTGTTGTTCTCCACAAGCCATAAGTTAGTCTTCCTCTTTCGAGGTTTTAATAGCTAGCATATGACCATAAAAGAAATATATATATATATATATATATATATATATATATATATATATGGGCTGGATCTAGAGACACAAGTTTTGACACAATTTTAGATATTCCATTTTAACCCTTGAAATCAGCCATATTAAGGGTTGAGATTACAATGAAGTAAAATTTCAGAGTTATTAAAACGACGTAATTTTAATAAAGTTCAGGAACACTTTAGAAAAAATTACTCCATTGTAATATCAACCCTTGATTTCAAGTGGTGGGATGTAGTGTCTAAAATTATGGCAAAATTTATGTCCCCGGATTCATCCCCATATATATATATATATATATATATATATATATATATATATATATATAATTTTTATACATATTCAGAATTAAACTACAGAAAAGTATTCTGAAAATAAATGTAGAGTGCGAATTTAATTTTGGGGTGTATTACGGGCAAGCCACACCCAATGTGATTTAGTTCATATGCTTAAGTTTCTGAACCATTTTGATTTAATTCTGAGTATGCATAATGAAATAGGCACTAGGCACAACACACGTTATGAGTACAATATGGGACCAGCTCATACCAAGCTAATGTGTAATTGGAATCGTTTATTTTGTAAGAACCATCGAGTAGTTAAACCACATAAAAAATAAATTAATTGGACATCGATAGTCGCATGATCACATTTGTGTCACAATTTATTTTCAAAATCTCACTTTTCATTTATTTTATTTAACGAAAAGTAATCCGATCATATGGCTACCAATGTCCGATTGACCTAATCTTATTTATAATTAATCTACTCAGTGAGTCACGAGTCATATAAAATAAACTATTCTAATTACATCACTGATTTTGAAGAACAACTCATATAATTGTTCGACATTGAGCCTATAATACTCACAACACCCACCCTAAATCCTCTTACAAAAAACCATATATCAAACTATATATATTTTGGAAAATGGTTTTACTATCCTCAAGAAACAAGTTTATTGGACTAAAAAAAGAACTTATATACATACATACATACATATATATTGGAATTAAAAAAAATCCTATTGTGGAAATTGTTCCCATGTGGTGTAAGTTGGAAACACGTATATATTGCTTTGTTGTATGAAATTGAAATCGAGGGTTGACTTCAATTCTAAGTCCTCACACCATATTATAGCCCACTTTTAGAAATAACATTCCCAAGCTATCCCACTGAAAATTTAGGTGGACTAAAATTTTGTTTCTAGCTTCAATAAAAAGTTGTATTTATTGTTGTTTATTAGGTTTTCTCTTTTTTTTTTCTCTTTTCTTTTTTATATTTTATTTGAAAAGATTGTGGGCACAACTCTCCCAAAAGTCCACGATATGGAGAACATTAGCTAGTGAAATACTCACTATTTTGTTTGTTTCCTTTTTCAACCTTTTAGATATCCCAAAATAAAAATGTTATTCATTTTAAAAAAATGAACAATCAAAATTTTGTAATCTTGCCTTTTCTCTTCTGATGTGATGTGACGATTCCAGTTTTCACTTCGAATAAATTTTAGCATTGGTTCTTGTAGTTTGACAACAAATTCACTTTTGGTCTTTAAATTTTCAATTTGAATAATTAAGATTCTACAGTTTTAACTAATTTCAATGCAATCCCTCCATCAGTACTTGTTAATAATTTGGACAGAAGTGTAACATGTAAAACTCACTTGGACATTCTTAAGGATCAAAGTAAAACTTTGGTCAAACTACAAGGACCAACGAAGGTAAAATTACTATTTTAAAAGGGCCATGTCATGTGCTCATTTTTTTTATATCAAAAAACTTAGAATATTGATGGAGAAACTATATGGAAATAAGATTGAAACCACCTCCTCCTAATTATCTAATTATCTAAGTTAAATTATAGGGATCAATAATAAAATTTACCCTAATTTTAAATCCTCGAATAGTAATTATGGATAGTTAAAACAAAATAAGACAGAATAATCTAGGTAGAAAGGTGGTGAAGTAAAATTATTATTTTTTGTTCATAAGATTGTTTTTTAATTGGGAACATGATACTCTCAAAAAGCAATATTCTAAATAAAATTAAGTGAAAATATGTATATCGGACCCCAATAAATATGATTTTTTACAGTATTAATCTTCAAGACGAATTCTACGACATGAACCGTTTGAATCACAAAAATGAACCCAAACTACAATCTCAAATATTTGAATTTTGCTTTACAGTCCAAAAAAATGAATTGCATCGAAGCATCAACTTTTTGTTTACAAAAAAATAGAACTATTTGGGTTTCATGAAGTTTGTATATCTATAATACAAATCAGAACTTAATTTGAATTCTAAATCTATCTTTCACTATCTACGGTTGAAATTCATTTGAGTGAATCAAACGGTTAAGATTTCACCTGAGATTATTTTTTCCCGCCGAAAACTATCACTTCCTTCTTCTCAAAAGGTGTGGGACCCAATGGACAAAAACTTCTAAAGTTTGACATATATTTTATCCATTGGATCATTTTTTAGTGGGACCCACAAAAAAATTTTAAAAACACATTTCTTTCCCTCTCATTTTTTATTTTTTTTTGTATTTAATTTTTTTTATTGTTTGATCAAACTTTTGATAATAGGAGTCTAAAAATATAAAAAAATAATTTAATTTGGAGATAAAAATAATTTTTTATTTTTTAGTGAATGTTCTCTTAAATTATATATATTTTTTATATTTTTAGACTTTTTATAAAAAAAATTAAAAAAATATTAAATATTAATTAATCGCTGAAAAAAATTTACAATGGACAATAAAAGATGGAAAGAAAAATAATTTTCATACGTCCATTTTCTTTTATAATTTATTCTTCATTTTGTAGCAATGTATTTCTTCGTATATGCATACAATGTATCTTTTATTTGATATTTATATTTTATCTATTTTTTAGATTGTAAAATTCTAATAAGTACGCTTAAGAGAGTTTTTTTTTTTTTTTTACATAGTGTCTGTGAGCACGGATAATTTCTAGTTTCATACAAAAAGAGAGAAGTTTAATCCAACATAAAAAGGACCTTCTTGACCAATATGCATAACTTTGGTGGTGCTAGCTGTACATTTTTTACTATTTTATTAAATAATAGTGTAAATGAACTTATTATTCAATAGAAATATTCTACAAACGATAAAATATATATATGTAATTATATAATTTTACTATTTTATCTATATAATAACATGTCTATTCATGCATAATTCAAAGAGTTCATGCCATGCGAAAGGAAAGTTGGAAACTTTATGTGGTCGTTGAAACTTGAAAGCTTTAGCATGTAAAATGAGATATGAAAGAACAATACATTTTTTTGCGTATTTTTGTGTTTCCAAGTCATCCTATTTTTTTTATGTTCAAAAACTAAAATGCAAACTGGTCAATTCGAGTTGAGTATTATTTTGCTCAAGTTTATATTGAAAATTTATAAGTTGCAAAAATATATTGCAACTTGATTTGCTTATTAGTCAAGCCGATCTCCAATGGATTCTTATCTAGCTAATCAAGCGAAATAGTGACTATATCAATTTGGTTTGTAAATTTAGCGATTTTCCAAATTTGTTCAAATTTAATTTTCTTAGATAATGAACTTTCTAACAAATTGAACATAAATTGAGCTCAAATAACTTATTTCGTTTACATCAACATTTACAATTACTCAACCTCAAATGTGTTCGTAATGGCTTCAAATTTTGATTCTTTCTTAATTGCTTTAATTTTGTCTTTAGTTGGCTCTCGTATGATTTTCAATGGTCTATTTTTTAAAAATAAGAGTAGAAAAATTTTGGGATCCAGCTCAATATGGAGTCAAGCCCAGATGAATAGTAAAACACTATTGGGCCCAAGCCCAAGCCCAATATGAATAGTCACCAACTCATATTAGGCAGAGACGGAAGAGAAGAGGAAGAAAAAAGAGAATAGGAGAAAAGAAGAGAGAGCAGCAGCAGCAGACAGACAGAGAAGCTGGCTGTCAAAGAAGGCTGCAGTCCAAGTTGGAGGCTGCACCGCCTCCTCTCGAAGTCTCAATTTGTGGGAAAGGATGAGCTCAACCATGAGCTCATCATCTCCTCTCTCGTCTATAAATTCAGAGGTTGCCAGAGGCAGAAGAGAGAGAGGCGTGGCAAGATGTAGTCCAGAGGGGGATTACCGTGGGCACACAGCTTGTTGCTGTGTGCAGAGAGGGGTTGGAGAATTGCTCTGTGAGAGAGCAGAGAGGGCTGTGTGAGTTTGGGGGGAGTGCTATGGTAGTCTGTGAGAGAAAGACAGAGAGATGGTGAGAGATGAGAGAGTGCTAAGAGGTGAGTGGAGATGAGCTCCTCCCTATTGTACTCATTGTAATTCATTATGTGATTAATGGATTATTGGTTCCTCTCCGTGAACGTAGGCATTGTTGGCCGAACCACGTAAATCTTGTCTTGTGTGGTATTTGATGTTGCCAGTGTGAATGGTAACTCATTTTGGGCACAACAATTGGTATCAAAGCCAAGTTCGAGTCACCGGAGCCAAATTTTGAATTCTGTAAAAATTTGAAGTGCTCAAAAATTAGAATTTGAGCATACCACCCTATTCGTCTCTTTGATACGAAGCTCCAGCACCAAACCGCGTCAAAATCTAACGCCAGACGAGCCTCCACGCGCCGCCTGAAGTTCGGCGAGTCAGATCCACACGTGCCCGAGGAAGAAGACGCGTGTCTTCCACGCGCGCTGGGGAAACATCATCATGAAAGAAAAAGAAAAAGAGAAAAAGAAAAAGAAAAAGAAAAGGTAATGCTTATGTTTCTTTATTTGCTGACGTCAGCGTGACGTCAGCATGACACCAGCGCTAGTCAGCCAAGACAAGCTGCGTTGATCGAGCCGTTGACCAGCCATTGACCGTTGACCAGCGTTGACCAGCTATTGACCGGCATTGACCAGCGTTGAACGTTAACCGTACGGCTGAAGGGAAATTACACTTGAAGTCCCTAGAGGTCTGTGAATTATAAATTAGTCCCTAAAGTTTCTAATTTGATCAATTTGGTCCCAGAAGAGTCTGATTTTGACAGTTTAGTCCTTCGTGAGTTTTCTCGGCATTCCGGATTCATCCGCGGAGTCGGTTTTCATAAATTTTACTTCTATATAGGAGAAGTAATATAGTGAAGTAGTTTGAGAGTCCTGATCATGCTTTCAGATGCGGATTACGCCCTAGGAAAACCAAGAATGCAGGAGGAAGATAATTTGGAAGATCAGATAATGCACTAGACACAAGGAATAACACAATGAGACGAGTGCTATAGATCAGACAGTGCATTGGACACGAGGTGTCCTACCATGTAGCACGATGAGACGAGTGCTCATGGGTTGTAGACCAAATTTGGAGGAGATGTACCAAGCGAAGACATCTCAGAGCAAAGCCTTCTTAAGGAGGCTTGTGTTGAAACTTCGGAGAGGGACTACGGTAGCGAAACTTATGAGCAAGTTCCGGAGAAGAGGTCAGAGATGAGGCCAGAGAAGAGGTCTCTAGAAAGAAGGTCAAGAAAGAAATACCTGCAGAGGAAGAAGGTCAAGGAAGAGGTCAAGGAAGAAATACCAGCAGATAACGGCTGAGGTCATAATCTAGAGGTCACACTTTAAGTGCTTTTATTGCGACCAGGAGGGACAAGATGAATTGTCCAAGGAACAAAGCACAAGATCAGTCTTCAGAAGCAGCAACAACAGCAGTGATGGCTGTGGATGAGGGAGATTCTCCTAGCAGCATCGGTAGATAAAGAGTCAGATTAGATTTCTGATTCATGAAATGCTTACCACTTGTGCAGAGGCAGAGATGTGTTCTCTACACATGTAGCATGCGAGGGACTTGTACGGATGGCGAACGACGTGATAGTTGGCAAAGGTACAGTCCGGTTCCGCATGGAAGACGGAAGATCCTTGAAGGTGACCGGGGTAAGGCATGTTTCATTGAGATGCAGGAGTCGAAGTGATGAAACTTTGAAGCTAGTGGAAGAACACTCAGAGTTTCCAAGGGAAACAGGAAAAGCTGCAAGGGAAAGAAGACTGGAGGGCTATACCGACTAGAGGGAAGTGTCCAAACAGGAGAGCTGTTGTCCAACATGGGTCCAGTGGTATTAGCAAGATGAATGGACAAAGGAAGCAACCATTACACAAAGGCACGCAAAGCAAGCGCAGAGTACCAGAAGGATGTACTTGAAGGATCCAGAGTGGTACAGGAGCGCAAGGAGATGCTATGAGAGACGTGCGGAAGTCTGGCCAGACAAGAGAATGTGCAATTAGTGCATGATGTCCATGAAGAAGCTCAGAGGAAGGAGACAGACTTGATGTAGAGGAGCTGTACAGCGACAGGCGTGATGACGCCGAAACGAGTCTCTTTCGCTCAAGATCAATGGCGGTGATCTCTCCAGTTGTGCACACAAGGGAGGAGAGGAGAGATGGAGCCACGACGACTCGCAAAGTGACGTACTTTGCTGTGTATACCGGTGAGGGGGAGCAGGGCACCTCAGTGAGAAGGTGCAGGTGCAGGCACTTCAGTTTGGAAGTGCATTCACTTCGGTGGGAAGTGAAGTTGTCCGTGGATGAGGACAACATATCTCGGATGCTGTCTTGCAGATCTTACAAGGGAGCTGGACCAGAAGTTGTCGATTGGATAACTTGAAGACAACAGATTACCTTCCAATGGTCTGGAGGGGGAGATTGTTGGGATCCAGCCCAATATGGAGTCAAGCCCAAATGAATAGTGAAACACTATTAGGCCCAAGCCCAATAGCCCAAGTCCAAGCCCAAGCCCAAGCCCAATATGAATAGTCACCAACTCATATTAGGCAGAGACGGAAGAGAAGAGGAAGAAAGAAGAGAAGAGGAGAAAAGAAGAGAGAGCAGCAGCAGCAGACAGACAGAGAAGCTGGCTATCAAAGAAGGCTGCAGTCCAAGTTGGAGGCTGCACCGCCTCCTCCCGAAGTCTCAATTTGTGGGCAAGGATGAGCTCAGCCATGAGCTCATCATCTCCTCTCCCGGCTATAAATTCAGAGGTTGCCAGAGGCAGAAGAGAGAGAGGCGTGGCAAGATGTAGTCCAGAGGGGGATTACCGTGGGCATACAGCTTGTTGCTGTGTGCAGAGAGGGGCTGGAGAATTGCTCTGTGAGAGAGCAGAGAGGGTTGTGTGAGTTTGGGGGGAGTGCTATGGTAGTCTGTGAGAGCAAGACAGAGAGATGTTGAGAGATGAGAGAGTGCTGAGAGGTGAGTGGAGATGAGCTCTTCCCTATTGTACTCATTGTAATTCATTATGTGATTAATGGATTATTGGTTCATCTCCGTGGACGTAAGCATTGTTGGCCGAACCACGTAAATCTTGTCTTGTGTGGTATTTGATGTTGGCAGTGTGAATGGAAACACGTTTTGGGCACAACAACAAAAAAACTCATTAAGCAAACAAATTTTTTTCTCTTATTGGTTTAATTTTCAAATCAATTTTGCATGATATTGTTTCATATATGATTTTGTTTTATCAAAAATAATTTTTACAAAATTTGAACACATCTTTTTAATACTATCTCAAAAATGCATTATGTTTTTTAAAAACTCTCCAAAATCAAAGTTTGGAAACCATCAACCGAACAGTTTTTTTGAAAGACTATTCTGCAAAATTGATTATGAAAAACTAAACCAAACAGAGCAATGTTTGCTGAACTTTTTTTCATTTTTTTTTATATTTTCGGACTCTTCTCCTTAAGAGGAATTGAAAACGTATAAAATTTTGATGAAAAAATAAATAAAAAATAGTTCACTAAATACGAATAAACTCAAAAATCAAAACAACTAAAAAACTCAAAATAAAACTAGACTAAACAAAGCCTTAATTTTTCATTACTTATATACACACATCACGTGTTCCTAAGTCTTGAAAATCGTCAAGTATCTAAGCCAACCAGTGTGAAAATATGTTCATTGTGATTGCAATATGGTGTTGACCTCTATTACTTGCCAATTTGATCAAAAGTGACGGCCCCAAAAAATCAAATATTCTTTGGATTATATCACTAGTTTTCATGTTTAGATATTGGAGAAAACACTCATCTTCCTACTGGTTTCTAATAAATTTCTTTAGTTACATTGAATTCTCTAATAAGTGATGTGAGAATGTTATTTTTGTTGGGATATTATACTTTTATGTCGCATATCCGCTCGGCCCCGCAGAAATATATATATAAAAAGAAATAACAACAAGAAATTTACGTGATTCGTCCTAAAATGCCTATATCTACGGAAGAGAGATTTCACTATATACGTAAAATAGTTATTACAATTTTGAGAAGAACAAAATACACAAAATCCTATCCGAGTCCCACGCTTAAGAGTATTTGAGTCATTGCTTATCCTGGTATATCATAATATTTTTTCTCTCACTCTCTACATCTCTATTTTACTCTCACTATTTTTATCTCACAATCGAGTAAGGAGCTATTGGCCCGAATGCCTTTTACTATTAGCTCATCCTCTCTATCTCTTCTCCTCTCTCTCTTTCTCTCTCTCTCTCTCACTCACTTTTCTCCCACAACCTACAAGAGGCATACATAGACCTCAAATACACAATTTTTTAAGAGCCATTAACTCAAATATTAAGATCATCCATGAGAGCCCAAAAGTTCCATTGGAAGGGGGCACCATTAGCATTGGGAGAAAGCAATCCATAGAGAAAGAATGGTCAATCATTGAAACTCCAAGTTTTAAAGTTAAGCCAATTCCCAACGTGATGAACCCCAACAATTTTATATTATTGTCTTTGGCTGTGGATCGAAGATATTTTACTTTATTTTAATGTTACATCTGAAATTGGTAAAATAAATCTTTGCACTTATCGAGGTATGGAAAGACTATTCTAGCTCTCGTTTTGCTTATGAGGTAACTAAATTGCTATTCAAGTAATGAGTATGCTAATTGGTACCTAGTAATATCAATGTGATGACTATGATGAATGCAATTTACATTGGAATTTTTAGTTACTTGTGAATTTGTATTGACTCTTCTAGGTCTCGCTGCTCTATATATGGCAACTAAAATTATTATGAATGTAATGGCTATTGCGATACTCTTATCTCTTATCAGCGTAATGACTAATGATGAGTGGAATTTACATTAGTATACTGTCCTTTACACTTAGGTGTGATCCTTTTTGTTAGGAGTGTAATATGGGTATTTTAGCGTTTAAAGCAAGAGGATATGAGGTCATTCTCGTCTTTTCTTGATGTAAATAGAGGACATTAATGTCTACACATTTGAATTAAGGTAAAATGGGTACTGTTGTAAAATATGTTTCTGACCTCATATGAGTCATATGTACAATTCTGTCCATTTCATTCACTGTTAATTAACTATTGGGTAAATCTAAAGCAGACAACCAAAGAAAAAACAAGGACATTACAATTTTAGAAACCGTAAGGGAGGTTCTGATATTAATCAAAGTCCACAAGGGAAATTGGTGTAATTTACCCAAATTTTTTTTAATCCAACACTAGACTTCACTAGAGTGTATGCTGATGAGTCCACACTCCACTCTATACAGCACACCAATGAAATTATACAACAAACCAAGAGGTTTGTCGTCGTCCGTAGCATGAGTTTAAGTAGAGGTGTCAAGCGTGCCTTGCTGGCACGGCATGACACGGGCACGACATGAAAAATCCCGGCATGGATATGTTTTGGGCACGGTATAGTTGGGCACGGCACGGCACGACACAACACGGTCTGAGCAGGCACGGGCATGAGCACGGGGCACGGAAATGGTGTGGCACGGCACGACACGATAGTTGGCTTGGTTTAGCACGGCACGGCACGACACGGATTTAGTCAGGCACGACACGGGCACAACACGGTAATTGGCATGGCACGACACAAAAGTGTCAATAAATGATTAATTATTAGATAAATTAAAATAGAATTTAATTAAATAAATTGATTTGTCATATTAAAAAAAGGTAAATTTTTAAATAAATTTTTGAATAAAAAAATATAAAAATTAAATTTTGACTTGTCATGGACCATTAGGACATAATAAGTCCAAAATAAATTTTAATTAAATGTATTAAACTTGTCAATGTTGTGACAGAGTCATGGCCCATATAAGTAAAAAATAAATTTTAATTAAATAAATGAACTTGCTAGTTGCCATAATAAAAAAATAAGAAAAAATAAAAATAATTTTTTAAATAACAAAATAAAATAAATAAATTTTTCTTTGTTCGTGGGCCATGGCCATAAATAAATAAATAAAAAATATAAAGTATAAACTAGGGAGAAAATATAAATTAAATTAGGGAGAGAAAATTATGAAAAATTTAAAATAAAATTATGAATAACAAAAATAAAAAAATTAGGGAGAAAAATAAATTATATTTTAATAAAATATATGATAGGCTACAAAAGATTTAAGATAAAATATATAAACTTTTATGCAGGCAGTTCTTGTGTGTTGTCTTTGAGCACACAACTACTGTAATTGTGTTTTTATTAAAAAACGGTCACGACACCGTTAAAATACGGGCACGGCACGACACGATACGAGTCACACGACTAAGTTAGCTGGCCGGCACGACACGATACGACATGATTAAGTAAGCGGACCAGCACGACACGACACGATTAGTAGACGGACACGGCACGGTACGACATGAGTCACACGACTAAGTTAGAGGGCCGACACGGCACGACACGATTAAGTAAGCGGGCCGACACGGCACAGCATGAATAAAGAAAAATGGCACGGCACGGTACAATTAAAAATGGCACGACACGATACGATTAAAAATGGCACGACACGATTAAAAAAGATACGACACGGCATGATTAAGTAAATGGACCCGGCACGAAGCACGACTGGCACTGAAGAAAAGTGGTACGACACGGCACGGCGAACACGTTTGACACCTCTAAGTTTAAGTCATGAAAATCAATCTATCTACAAATAAATATTATTCAAGACTTTGTACCGTCCTAGAAAAGAGGCAGAATTTTAACTTAAGGGTTGGCAAACATATATACTAAACGGAAATTCTAAAACAAAAAAGATGGTTTATACTTGATTAAAAAAGTATAAAATAGCATTAAACATATAATTAAGTATGTTTCTTGTATTCACGAGAATTAAGTAAAAAATAACTTTAACTCAAATCTATTTGCAAAAGTGATGTATCTTGACCTGTGTATGGACTAATTTCGTGCATTTATCATGTCCATTGTTTGCCTATGGATGGTGGTTATTGAAAATGTCATATGGTCATTGGTAAGTGACAATAATGTGTGGGTCTAAACTGTAAAAAATTACATCAAATTGAGTGGTTCTTGCCAGGACCAAGAGTGCAAAGTTTTTGTCTATCTTGGAGCCCTAGTCATAATTGCAGTGCAAAGTTTTTGTCTATCTTGGAGCCCTAGTCATAATTGCACAAAAAGTGACGAGTAGCCAAGGTGGTTGGCAGCCACGCTATGACTCTCAAATTTTGACCATGACCCAAACAAAGCCTTACCAGTCATAGAATGCAATAAAAACATTAGCAGTATAATAGTTACGTGTACGGATAGAGGTGGGCATTCCTTGGGCCAGATCAAATTTATTACAAGAATGATAGGTACATACTCACTTTTGAGTATGTACAAGATACACCCTCTCACAAACACAGTAAGACTCGCCATAATTAGAATTTTTTAAATAAAATTCTAATTAGGGTGGACCACTGTTTTTGTGGGAGGGTGTGTATGAATGTGTACATTTTTAAATGTGTAACTATTATTTTTGAATTTATTACGATGGTTATCTGTACAAAAACATGCCACATTCCAACACAAGTTTAATGTTAAATTTACAAGTCCAACCCTAAAAGTTTTTATAAAGTAATTTATATATTAGTTATTCAAAGCAGAGCCCGGCCGAGTTAGGCCATAAATTAAAATTTTAAGCTAACTCAATATATAAATAAATTTAAAATATAAACTTGACCCAGCCTAACCGATTAAAACAGGTGATTCCAATTTTTTACAAATAGATCTGGATTGTGCTGGCTATAAGGCGGGTGCCCCCACCCCTATGCATGCGCACATTCCCTGGGCCCACAACTAGCTGGCTAGTCTATGGGTTGGTTAAAAGGAGCAAATAATTGGGGGCACTTACGGGCCGGTCCTTTTAGAGGGTCTTATTAACTTTCAAGTCCGGTCTAACATTGAGGAGTCGTTTGGCTGGCGGATATGTTAAAAGGATAAGTTTTAGAGGGGATAAATTTTAGAGGGGATAACTTTTGAAGGGGGATAACTTTTATTTTTGTTTAAATAAAATTTAGAATGAGTGGATAAGGGTGGTGGATAATGAAAAAAATACATATAGAGAAACAAAATATAAAATATTTAGATATGAAAAATATATATTTTGTTTCTATATATATATAAAAATAAAAATATACATTTTATTTCTCTCTAAATATTTTTTTCCTTATCCTCCATCCCTCGGATAACTTTTAGTTAGGGTCTAAGCCACCTCAAAATTATCCGCCTTTATCCACCTGCTGGTCTAAAAATTATCCGGGGGAAAAAGCTATCCGTCAGCCAAACATCCTGAGAAAAAAGTTATCCGGAAAAAAAAATTATCCCCTAGCCAAACGGGCCCTGAAGGAGTAATTTGCTGTTGGCAACTACTTAGATCTCGTAGATCCATGAATAAAAAAGTAGTAAGGACTAAGGAAATGACAAAGTAAGATGTTTTCAAAATCAATTATATAGAAAACTTTTCATAAATTTCTTTAAGCTGACGGTTAATAATAATAAAAAAAAAAGATAATTATTTTATCCAAATAATATTAATAAGATATAAAAATAATAAATATTTTTTTAAAATGAAAATTCTGAAAATCTCAACTCAATAAATTAAAAACTTAATTTAGGAATAAGAAAAAAACCCATGCAAAAGAAATTTAAAAAAATTTACTACCCGTTTCTCAATCATTCTATTTCTTATTTCCTCTTCTTCGTCTCCTTCCCTTTGTTAATGTACTTTTATTACCTCAATTTCTCCTATATTCCCTCCACAAGTTCAAAACACAACCATAATTTTGAGTTATTTAAATTTTTCAGTGTAAAATAAATATAAAAAAAACTTCTGTGTGTAAAATCGTGGGCTATTCTATACTTTGACTAAGCTACTATTTTTACTGAGACATAATGACCTACTGATATTGTTTCTTGTAAAGAGTTTGATAAACTACTTGAGAAATTTGGCAAAACTATTTTTTTTTCAAAAAAAAAAAAATCAACAGTTACTACTCATTTCTAAGAGAAACAATCATTTTCACTGTGAAAATTGAATAATCTATTGTTATTACGAAACTGTGGGATTTCATATCAGGGTAAAATAGTCTGTTACGCGAATTTCTCAGTAGAAAATAATGCATTATAGAAATTTCTCAATGCAAAACAGTTTGATATGAAGATTTCTCAGTCGAGTGCAAGAGTTGAAAATTCTGAGTCAAAAATAATAATATGTTTTTAAAAAATCTCAGTGCAAAT
>BRYF01000010.1:6670000-6677500 GCA_030159135.1 Actinidia polygama
GCTATGTCATTCTTTTAAGTGTAGCACCTCTCTTGAGACTAATAAGTGTTCTTGTATTTTTAGGTAAATGCTGCAACAAACCGCCTGTCTTGTCCAAGACCGAGCAGCTAAAGCTCAATAGGATCTTGGACTCATTAGTGGAGGGAGATTTCTTTATAATTAATGAAGTTCTCAACTCTAAGTCCTTCTTTAGGAGCTTCAGACTCGCCTCCAAATCAATGGTGTCCAGTGGCAGGGACAATGCCGAAGATGAACAAGTAGGTAGTACAACTCCAGTCACAGGCGACGAGAGTGACTCTCATCATTCCCAAGACAATCCTCGTTGTTGTGACAATTCCCGAGATGATTTGGTTGATTATATAGGTACCATCAGGAAGGGAATGAGAAAAATTTTACCTCGCCTTCTTGATATAACACTGTTAAGGCTTTTAGAGGAAAAAATTATCCCTAGTTTAGAACTAGGTAGCTTAAGCTCGAGCTCAGAGGCCTGGTCAGATCCATGGCTGCCCCCCGAGCTCAGATCGGATGGTATTGCCTTCGTTCTTTTCTAAATACTTTTTCTTGCTCAGTGACTGGCCTTAGTTCCCTTTTGCAGTTATGTCAAAAAGGATAGATAGGCAAAAACACGCCCAAATGACGAAAAGAGATGGGTCCAAGCGTTCCAACCTGGCGGCCAAGGGTGTGATTATTGGCGAGAAATGTCCCTGAGACAAGGTTCCCAATATCTCGCCCACAAAGAAAGGCAAATCTATAGTCAACTCGAAGGGGAAGGGGGCCATGTCGTCGTTCGAGGCTAAGAAAAAGGGGACCAAATCTAAGGCGACGTAGAACAAAACGACGAGCAAGGGAGCAATGCCTGTTGCGGCTCCCGAAGAGGGTACTTTGGCCAATTCTAGTGATGTCTTGGGGCTCAACGCCTCTATGCTAGAAAATCTTGCTGTGGTAGAAAGACTCCTCAAAGGCATGATCCAACCTTTTGATAGGGAGGAGGTGGGAAAATTGGACCTCGACATGGGAAATCTCGAGGCTTTTCCACGGAGTTGGTCAGGTAACTATCCTCTTTCAAGTTAAGATCGCCTTTGCATTTTCATTTTTCTAACAAGTTCAATTTCTTGTAGGTGGTGGTGCTTGCCTTTTTCCTCGTTGGACATGGTAGGGAGTTGAGGTTTGAGCGATGACTCAGCAGGCCCAGGATGATTCAGTTAGAATCGAGATGCTCCGGGCTCAGCAACTTATCAAAGAGCTGGAAGGACAAGTGGCTGATATCGAGGCCTGAGAACAGCAGGCCATTGAGGAGTTGAGGAAGATCAAGGAGGGCCGAGATGCCACCATGGAGAGGCTCGAGAAGGAGATCGCTGAGATTAAAAAGAAAGAGGTCCTCGTTAAGAAGTCAGCCATCAAATAATACAAGTCCTCAGATGACTTCCAAGAGGTGATGGAATAAGCTGCTTGCAAATATATTTGGCGAGGGCTTTGACTTGTGCAAGAAGCAAGTTGGGCACCTCCGTCCCAAGCTCGACATCCAAGATCTAGAGATTGGCAATGAGCTGACCAAGGAAGGGGAAAATGACAAGGAGGAGAATGATGAGGAGAAAGATGAGAAAAATGGCTACCAAGATACTAGCCCTCTTTCTTTTTAAGCACTTGTAATTTTTTTTTTGGGCAATTATAATGGCGAGGTCGATGTAATCTTGACTTTAATAGAATGTATTTATTTCTTCATGTTGTCGACTTGCACTTCTGTTCCATAACATAGTATATGTACTTGCTGGCGATATCACTACTTAAGAAATTGGCGAGATAAATTTAGCGAACATAACTTGCTTATCTGGCGAACAAAACTTCTAGGCGAGCATATTAAGTTTAATTCACCTTAAGAGGCAAATTTCAAACTTATATTACACGATCAGATCATCTTGGCGAGTTTAATGTTTGTTTGGTTTGGCGAGCTCCACTTTTATCCCTTGGCGTACTATTTTGGCGATGATGTTAGCAAGTATGCGATCTTTTGATTTTGGAAACATCAACGAGTCACAAACTGATTGATTTTTATTCGATTAAATGGCAAGAATGGGGAAACTTGTGACATCCTACTCTGCCAAAATTGGCGACATAACTCATTTGGACGAATTTAACTCTTTTGGCAAAATAACAAAATTGAATTGGGGAATTTGTTATTTTATTGAGAAAATCATACCAGATGGAGATTGGCTATCAGAATCAAAATTACGCGGAGAATTTGGTGAAGATAAGATTTTGGCATCATCACGTTGCATAGGCGACCTTTATCTTATGGCGATCAAAAGGGCTATTGGTAATAATTTTTTAAGTGTTCAGCATTCCAAGGGTGAGGTAGTGCCATTCCACTTATGTCTTCTAGCCAATAAGTTTTAGGTTTGGACACTTTAACAACTTTATAAGGACCTTCCCATGTAGGGCTGAGCTTCCCAGCATTAAACTCCTTTGTGGACAAAGTGACATTCCTCAAGACCAAGTCGCTAGGCAAGAACGACCTGTGCTTAACACTTTGGTTAAAGTATTTGGTGACCTGATGCTTGTAGGCAGCTTGGCGTACCTTGGCTCACTCCCTCTTTTCATCAAGGAGATCAAAGTTAAGCCTTAGCTTGGCTTCATTGTTCTCCTTGTTAAAATTTGAGGTTCTGAAGCTCAACATTCCTATCTCCACTAGTATGACTGATTTTGTTCCATACATCATCGAGTACGGCGTCTCGCCTGTAGGGATCCTGCTCATCGTGTGGTAAGCCCATAGTATACTTGGAAGGTCTTCTACCCATTGGCTTTTGAATTTTTCTAACATCGTCTTCAGATTTCTTAAGATGGTTCTGTTGGTGACTTCCACCTAACCGTTTGTTTGAGGATGACTAGGCAAGGAGAAATTGTTGGAGATGGCGAGATCTGAGCAAAATAGCTTGAATCTATCATTTTCAAATTGCTTGACGTTGTCCGAGATTATAACCTTGAGAATTTCAAATTGACAAATAATGTTTTTCTTGACAAAGTTTTTGATGTTCTTCTTAGTGATTTTGGTGAGAGGTTCTGTCTCTATCCATTTCGTGATATAGTCTATGGCGATAATCAAAAACTTCATTTGCAATGGAGCTTATGGTAGAGGTCCGAGCAAGTCAATTACCCATTGAGCGAATGGCCATGGGCTGGTGATTGGTACCATCTCGGTATAAGGGAGATGACTTATTGGAGCAAACCTCTAGCACTTGTCACATTTTCTGGTGAAAGATATCGCATCTCATTCCATCTGAGGCCAAAAATATCCTTGGCGAATAACTTTTCTAACCAGTGATCTAGCCCCGGAATGATTTTCGCAGATGCCTCCATGAATCTCTCTAAGCATGTAATCTGCTTTCTCAAGTTGGAGACATCTCAGGAGTGGTACCAAGTAAGACCTCTTGTATAAAGTTCCTTGGATGAGGCAGAATCTGGTGGAACGGTACTAGATTCGTCGAGCCTAGAACTTGTCTAATGGAAACTTTCCCTCTTGAAGATATACAATGATGTCATCCATCCACGTCGGGTCTACTGTAGTTTGACACACGGAGTTGGCGATGTCAATACTAGAATTTGATAAGAACTCTAGGGGGATACTCCTGTCTGAGATGAAATCGAGGACTGAGGCTAGATTGGCTAAGGCATCAAACTTCCTATCTCTTCTCTGGGAATTTGATAAATCTTGAAGTTTTTGATCTTCATCGATATGGAATTTACCTCACCCAGATAAGCAACCATTCACAGATCCTTGGCGAGGTAATCCCCTTAGACTTGATTCACCACAAGCTAAGAATCATTGTAGGCATCTAAAGATTCTACTATCAGTTTTGTTGCAACTTCCAATCTGGCGAGGAAAGCTTCATACTCAGCCTCATTGTTGGTGGCTTTAAATCCGATACGTATAGCATACTCCATCTGCTCGTCTAAATGAGATTGGAGAATAAGTCCTACACCACAATTGTGCTGGTTGGATGACCCATCTATGAACAGTTTTCACCTGGCGAGATCATCTTCTTGTCTCTATTCTCTTGGGGTTTTCATCTTGGGATATGAAGTAATGTCATGTGTAAATTCGACTATAAACTCGGCCAATGCGTGGGCCTTTATTACATCTCGGTCGGTAACTAATGTGAAATTCACTCAACTCAATGGACCATTTGAGTAATCACCCCAAAGTATCAGGTCATTGGAGAATCTTCTTAAAAGGTTAATTTATTAGTACAACAATCGGATGTGTTTGGAAGTAGTAGTGAAGCTTTCTTGTGACAATCAGAAAGGCGTAGGCTGGCTTTTTAAGTTTTAAATATTTAGTCTCAGCCCTTATGAGGACCTTGCTGACGTAATACATTGGTTTTCGAACTTTATCTTCTTTTCGGATGAGTACTGCACTTACTGTTGTGGGCGACACAAATAGATTTATGACAAGTTCCTCACCCATGCTAGGGACCGAGCGGTTAAGCATCATATGATGTTTTTGTAAGATATCAAATGTTTGCTCTAAGTGGGAGACATGATCCGTTACTTTGAGGCTTTTGACCCGCATGTCGTCTATGTAGACCTCCATCATTTTTTTGATCATCTCTTTGAACATCTTGTTGACCAATCTTTGGTACGTTGCCCTTGTGTTCTTCAACCCAAAAGGCATGACTTTTGTAGCAATACAATCCTCTTTCCGTGATGAAAGAAGTCTTCTTTATATTGGCATGATACATTTTGATGTGATGATACCATGAAAAGGCGTCCATAAAAATGAGTTTATGTTTGAAAGTTGCATCAACGATTAAATCAATTTTTGGTAAAAGAAAACTGTCTTTGGGGTTGGCCTTGTTCAGGTTGGTAAAGTCAACACAAACTCTTCATTTGCCGCCCTTTTTGGGGGCGACGATGATGTTGGCCAACCAGCCTGGGTAAGGGATTCCGTAATGACATTGATCTTAATGAGTTTAACCACTTTTTCTTATATGACCTTCAGTCATTTAGGAGAACTTTATTCTCTTTTGGCAAACTAGAGGATGATTAGGGTCGGTGAACAACTTATGGACGGCGATCTAGGGGTCTATTCCTAGGACGTCACCTTGTAACCATGCAAAAACGTCATAGTTTTTCTTCAAAAACTCCACCAAAATACTAACCCTTTAGTCAATTCAGTCCTGATCATGACATAGCAATCTGGGTTGTCGGAATGTATAGAAATCGGACCCACTTCCTCTAGAGGCCTTATATATTCTGTATCTCGAGTCGACAAAAGGTTTGTCTTCCACTTCATCCCTCAGTGCCCCCATATCTCAATCTGTAGTTGCTCCCTACCTCGCGTACTCTTGTCGAAGTGGAAAACTTCATCATCAGGTGATAAGTAAAAGTGATGGCCTTGATCTTTCCCAGGGTAAGGCGTCGTAAGATAGCATTGTAAGGCGATAGGCCATCCACAACGATTAAATCTTGCCATATAGTAGTTTGGTTAGGCTCCACCCCCAAAGTCAAGGTAACTTGATCCATCCAAACGGATCTGTTGAGCTTCCTCCAAATCCGACTAGAGGGGTGTGAAATGGGTGAAGACTATCTTACCCAATCTTCATCTTGTCGAATGCCGAGAGGAACATGATGTTGGAAGAACTCCCATTGTCAATCAAGATCCTCTGCACATTGAAATTGGTGATTGTGACAAAGATGACCAATGCATCGTCATGGGATAAATGCAAGCCTCTCAAATCATCATTGGTAAATGTGATGGGTTGGTGAGCTTCAGTCAAAGGCGTGGAGAGGTTATAAACCTCTTCTTCAGCTTGCCCATTCGCCCCTCTGGCGTGTCTCTTCTGGGATGAGCTCGAACATCCTCTTAATTCAAAACCTCAGCTGATAGTTTGGATATATCCTGTTGTTGGCCTATTGTCAACGTACCCTTTATCAAGTGAGTCGGGCCACGGGTGATCAGCTACAAACTTCCTCAAATATCCCATCTTGATCAAGTCGGTTATCTACTCTTTTAACTGAAAGCGATCTTCTGTGTTGTGACCATGATCCTTGTGGAACTCACAATATTTGTTCTTATTCCTCTTGAGGGGATTAGTTTTGATTTTCCCAAGCCACTTAATAAAGTCCTCATTCTTAATTTCCATGAGTACCTAGGCTATAGGGGCGTTGAGATGAGGCAACACAGGTCTGGTCGGCGAGGTGGGGTACAAGGTCGTCGATCGTTAGTTCTCCTCCTAACATCTTGCTCTGACCTCTTGCTTTTCACCTCGTCCCTATAGTCCGCTCTCCGGGTATCAGGCTCCTTTCTTTTGTGGTCATCTCTTCCTTGCCTTCTTCGCTTGGCCTCAACCAACTCTTCTACTGCGATATACTTGTAGGCCTTGCTTTGGAGTGTCGACAAAATTTTGAGGACATTATTAGAAAGGGAATTGATTAACGGGCTTGGGCGAAGATCCTCCATCATCGCCATGACCACCACCTTATCATTGGGATCTTCCACTTCTAGGATAGCCTGATTAAAACGCTTGACGTAATCTTTCAAGCTCTTTCTGTCTTTTTGTATAAATGTGAAAAGATGGGAGGCATTTATTTTCTTGACCTTACAGCTCATGAAATTGACGACAAAGAGCTTGCTTATGTTGCCAAGCAAGTCAATGGTCATTGGAGACAACTTTCTGAACCATGACCTCATCGATTCTTTCAAGGTAGCCGAAAAAGCCTTACACATCACCTTATTTGAGTACCCCTGGAGTGACATCAAGTTTTTGTACAAGTCCAAGTGGTCCTTGGGATTTTTCTTCCCCTCATATACTCTGAGTTGGGATAATAATTTGAATCTAGAAGAGACCCTAACTTTCATCACCCAATCGTGAACAAAGGTTCGGTTTGCCTTATTAAGGCATCTAAAGTGATTGGGTGTTTGCACCGATGTTGATGGCATCAATCCTAGCATCTAGATCTTTCATTTTCTTGGCGGTGGACTTATCTCGGTGCCTGTGCGTCTCGTCATCATGGCGAGGTGACCTTCCTCTTCTTCTGGTTTCCTCGCCACTCGTATCGTGAGTCTGACGAGAGGACCTAGACTCTGACATTGCGTGACTCCTTGCTCGTTTGGAATGCAAACTTGGTAATTGGTGTTAACAATTTTCTGGTTAAATGTGCCGAACAAGTGCTTTAGAGACTTTGAGAATCGTGGTTGCCTGATCGGTGAGAATGGCGAGATCGATCAACTTCTTCTGGAATAGGGGTGGTGGGTGGCGGATTATTTATGGCGATATGTTGTACTAGGCGAGCGTTGATTTCATTCATGACTCTAATATGCTCGACAATTCCATGCATTTCACGATGGATGCCCTCAAGATATAGAGCTTGGCTAGTGTTCGTCATTGGGTGTGCTCTGCTATCTAGAGGGCTGTTGGTACTTTGTCTAGACAATAAGTGACTACATAGGTGCATAGAGTATTGAGAACTGTTTTTCCCACAGACGGTGCCAAACTATTGTAC
>BRYF01000010.1:6680000-6685000 GCA_030159135.1 Actinidia polygama
CCGCATAGGCCGGGTTGAGGGTCGTGACAATCCAAGTATGGAAGGCGTGACTGAGGATTTTGGAGTAAAAATAGAAGAAAACCATATGGAAAATGCATTGTGAATGTAGGAGAGGTGGTGGAGATGGAGTCTCACGTTGATCTTATTCTTAGAGTAGTGAGCAATCTTGTCCACCTCGGCCTTTGGCAAGATGACATTCGAAAAGCAGTCAGGTTGGTCATGGAGTTTAGGCTAGTCCAATATCGATCATGAGATACGTTGGTGACATGATCTTATTGGGCGATGTGCCCATCTTGGACTATCAGCAAGTGGAGAATTTTCCTCTCATCAATAACCATTACCACTATCTATCATTTGCAATGTCCCAACTATCCATGTGAACAGGGGCGAGAGCAATTAAAGACTAGGGAGGGCACATAATCCTCTTGGATTTTTGAGTATTACTACTAATACCTCTATATTTAAAGAAAGTATATATATTAGATCCCTATATAATTGCATTAGTGTCAATCTAACCCCTAAATTTTTTTAATTTTGCGAAAAATTCTCGTTTATAAACTAAATTGAAAATATCATAATAGTGCAAAGAAGAAAAATTAACACAACTTTAATAAATTAATTTGTGATTTATATTAATGTTACATAAACTTTTAGTAAATTAAAGTTAATATTGTTAACTTACATGATATTTATCATATTCTAAGCAAAACATATAAAACTAAAACTTTTTTAAAATATATCCTACCCAAGTCCTATTATTCTTCCAAATCTTAGTAGGACTCTCTTTCTCTCTCAAAACATATCCCACCCAAGTCCTATTGTTCTTCCAAATCTTAGTAGGAATCTCTCTTTCTATCTTAAAACATATCTCACCAAGTCCGAATCTTCTTTCAAATTTTTATTAGGATTCTCTCTCTCAATCAAGTGAAAATGTGATTTTATTTGATTAAATCTTATGTTTTTATTTTGGTATGAATAATCTTAAATTTAGATCTTGAATTAATGGTTAAAGTGATTGATTTCGATTTCATGTAGTCATATTTTGCTTTTTTTTTTTTTTTCTTTACAATATTATAACAAAAATATTTTGTAATTAATAGGTGTCCTTCTGCATCAAAATTCTGGCTTCGTCACTAAACGTAAATATGTTGCGTGACGATAGAAAAGGAGTGTCAAATTGAAACTAATTTAAATTAATGGTGAAATTTTATTCATCATTCTTCCTTAACATGGTTTTAAAACCCAGATTGACCCGACCGGTTCGACCGGTCGAACCGTCGACAGGTCGAAGAAACGGTCAAATCAGCCGTCAAAACCCGTTTTTGTCAAAACCCAGTCAAAACCGTGGTTGAACCGGAAATCCAACGATTGAACTGGTCATTGACCCACCGCCGGTTCACGGTTTTAGAAAAAAATTATATTTTAATTTTAAAATTTTAGGTTATAAGTATAAAAATTAGTTTAGAAAAATAAAAGATATTTTATTACTATTAATAAATAAATTAATGACATAATTATGACATCACAGGTCAATAACGATTGATTCGACGGTTGAACCGGTGACCCATGATCCGGTTATTTTTCCGGTTCGATCACCGATCTGGGTTTCAAAACACTATTCCTTAGATATCAAACACACTCTCAATCTAGGTTCGATAATTACTTAGGCCCAGTTTAGGTTTGTTTTTTTTTAATTTTTCTGGTTCCTTGATTTTCGAGTTTTTTCGTCTTTAGTAAACTTTTTTCGTCTTTGATTAAAATTTTATACTTTTTATCTTTTGTGAATTTGTTTTTGAATTAAATAAATTTTTTATATTTTTAAACTTCTCTCGTCAAAAGGAACCAAACAAATACAAAATTTTGATCAAATAACGAAAAATAATTACTAAAATAAAAAAATTCAAAAAACAAATAATATAAAAATCAAAAAATCTATAGCCCCAACTAGGCCTTAATATATGTGAGCGAGATATCTTCAGCATTTGCAGTAGGGAATCACGAACTTTGCACGATGTGTTGTTTTCATCCTCGGTCCTCTTCTTTTGAATGTAGTAAGGGAATCACAAATGTCACCGCTGCTAAGCTATCACTACAAAGCAAGCTCATTAGGACTATGCGCTGGATCTCGGTCGAGATATTACCGAACATTGCCACTATCTGAGCTAAGGAAAGCATCACTACCGAGCTTTTGCTTTATAGAAAGCTCAACAGGGTAACCACGTCGAGGCTTGGCCAAAGGGTAACAGTAGGTGGCAATCTTGAGACACGACAGAGGGAGAGAAGGTAAGTTGCATGGCAACGTTTCCTTTGACAACCCCCATGCCTTGATTAAGATGTCGGCGGCATGATAGCAAACTACCAACTAGGCCTTAGAGGCTTGGCTAGGTTAGCCGCCTACTCACTGACACAGCAGTCAGTGCATCCAAGCACACGCTGAGTTGTAGACTATCTAATGATGTGACAATTGGCTCATCCAGGGACGCGCTGAACTGAGTTATATAATGTCAAACTTTATTCTCTAGAAAAGAAAAGAAAAAAAGGGGAAAGTTTCCTCTCTCTCTCTCTCTCTCTCTCTCTAATTACTACTTCTGCCTTGCTACTTGCCAACAATAAATAGTTACTGACTACAGTCGCCCTCATCCACCACTAGATCACCGCATGTGTCTATCCTCAATTTCCTCCCTTCTATCTCTCAAACATTACTCCCAATAGCTACCATCCACCATGTGGGGAGAAAGGTTATAAAATATGTGTGTCTATAGTGTACGGAATTTATTGAAGTAAGGTTTGGTAACTCAAAAAGTTCAAAACGTGGAGATAATTTTACAATTGGTTTTTTGATTTTTTTGAGTTTTACCTCTACAATTAAGAAAGATAAAAGATAAATAACTTGCAGAAATGTTATTTTCTTGGCCTATTAAAGGGTGTGTTTATATGGCTATGTAAAGTGCCACAAAAGAAAATTGATATATATGGTATTTAAATATGGTTGGTTTGCGTTTCACAAAGATAAAAACAATTTAATATACAAAACCCTTTTTGGAATATTGGACTTTTAACTTTTTTAGTTTATTAGTTTTCGAGTTTTTTTGTCTTTGGTGAACGTTTTCGCCGTTTGTTTAAAATTTTATATTTTTTCAATTCCTCTTGTGAGAGGAGTCCGAAAATATAAAAAAAAATTAAAAAGTTCTCTAAAGACAAAAAAACAATTTAAATAATTTTTTGGGTATAAAAATAGTTTTTTTTGTCTTAGTGAACTTTTTTTTTCAAATTAGACAATTTTTTTTGGACTCCTCTCATCAAAAGAAACTGAAAAAATATAATTTTTTTATTAAATAGCGAAAAAAATTCACTAAAAAGAAAATAAAAAATAAAAAAATAAAACCCCAAACAGAGCACAAGAGTACTGAAATGTCTTTTGATCCTTATTTTGCCAATGTCCGCAAGCGATTAAGGGATTTTTGGGAACTCAATCATAGTTGGTACATGTTAGCCATCTTTATAGGTGATAAGCGAATGCAATTACTGTGACGACCTACCCAACGACCACAAGGCTCCAAGCGTCGCCGGGCGGCGTCACGCCATTTTTGTGGTCCTTTTTTTCTAAAAAATTCTTTTCGTGTGTGGAAGAGAAACGTGTAATTTTAATTTTGGAGCCAATAGAAATTCAATATTAAATTCATTCATTCAAAACATGTGCCCATTACGGTAGAAAAAACTGTACCTGTCATATCATTCATACATAATTACATACATTACATGTTCAAAGGCCTCGGACATTCCAGTCTGGGCTATACTACTTGATATCGTCGTTCTTGTTACATAACATGGCGTACTCTATCGTATATTTTCCATCATTCAAAAATTGAGTTCTAAAAAGCCTCAATCGGTTGGAAAAAATATTCATCCAGTTGAGAAAAAAATTCAACCAATCGGGCATGATCAGTAGCTTAAAATTACATGTTCAATCGGTTGAGAAAAAAATATTCAACCGGTACAACTGACAAAAATTAAGAACTCAACTTTTCAAGCTGAATTTTGAAGCCAAGTTTGGGCCATAAAACCTTGGAATTGGAAAATTGCTATTTGAAGCAAACTTGTAGGTTTTTGAAACAAAAATATATCGTAACTTTGGTTTGACTTTTGATTTTAAAATGGCGTCCTCGTGTCATATTCTCGTGGTATTTCTAAACTTTAACTAGGATAGAGTATATCACTCAATCATAAAGCATTTAAACCCTTCTTAAACCAAAAAATATGTAAAGAAATAAGAAAGATTCGTGAGGTCACCTCGTGAAACTAACTTGAATTCGTGTTCTACGTGTCTTCGATTCTTTCCTTTTCTGTTACTTTTCTCTCTTCTGCTTTCTCTCTTCTCCTTCTCTCTCTCTCTTTCTCTCTCAAACTCTTCTTTATTTTCTTTCTATTTTCTTTTACTTTCTCTCTTTCTTTCTCTCTCTCTCTGAGCAAAGTCTCAGCTGAAAAGCTGGAACAGTGATGGGGGTGAAGGGAAAAGTGGATGGGTGTTTGGGGGATTTTGGTATTTTTGACTTTTGTGGTGTAGTTGATTTGATCACATAGTGACTCATGGGATGAGTCACACCACCACGTGGTTCCTATTAATCCATATGGGTCAGTCATACATAATTAAAACGTGTCTATTTTTCTGTTACGCTTTAATAGAAAATTATTTCATGTAAAAAAGTTTATGTTTTCGTAAAAATCCTCGAAAAAACATACTTAATACTTATAACATAACATACATTAATTTCATATAATTAATATTTATTTTACCTATTTGATATTTATCGTGTAATATATATATATATATATATATTAATTAAAAAAATTAGATATTATTAAATTCCGGGATCTTACATTTACTCATTTGAGATTGATTCATTTGATAAATAAATCAAGCTCAAACATGTTTTAATTCTTGTTAAGCTTCAAAATTTGAACAATATACTACTTAGTTCAATAAGTGTATAATGTTTAAA
>BRYF01000010.1:6722500-6725000 GCA_030159135.1 Actinidia polygama
AGCGCCAGTGCACACAACAAAAATTATACTAAAAATAGTCCATTTTGTCAATAAAGAATCCTTGATGACATTTAAGAAACTTAGGTTTTGACAATTAGCATTCCCAATGTTTAATATTGTCAAAGCTTCTAGATAGCCTCCATTTATGCCTATTATATCAAAAAGTTCACACCCTTAAGTCCAATTATTATCTGAATAATAGTACATATTATCTTCTTCCATTTCTAATTGTTAGTCCATCTTTTTATTTCGGTAAATTTCAAGTTATTTTTCCCTCTTTAAGAAATCAAAGTGTGTATACAAAGATTTATTAGTTGTTCAAAACTATTTTCAATAAATGATTATCAATTTATTAAACCAACTAGGCTCTCAATTGGTCACCCTTGTACAATTTCAAAAAGAGTCAAAGGTCATTCATCATCGCCATAAGTATTGTGTTTGAATTAAGAATTTGGTAGGAGAAAAGCTAAAAGATCTAACGATTCTAAACTGTTGGATCGTCTAACTTTTTAATTTCCTTTTTAATTTTCTCCATCAAATCTTTGATCCAAATACAACCTCGTGATAAATTATTTATTTTCTATTTTATAGTTCTTTCGAAAGTTGGTTATTTCTTCCCCGTTATGAGTTGTGTAATTGAGTTTTTCTAATATGAATCAACTATTCAAAAGCGAGAATAAAGAGATATTATGGTGGTGTTGGTCACGTGTTGGAATTTTTATGCCTTCTTTCACCCAGCTGCTCATTTTCACACCTTGAGAGTTAAGGCCTCAACTCCATATTTTATTGTTTCTTTTTTATTTTAATTGTTAGGGAAGACCTAATGATTTCAATTGAGAAGTTTCTAAACAATTTAAACTAGTGAGGTCTATTAGTGGATACGTTATTAAACTTAAAATAGATATTTTATATTAAAATTAATAAAAAAAGGTTATTTATAATTTTGTGAGATATATATCAAGAATTGCTACGAAAGAGATGCAATGTAAATGCCTTATCATGCAGTAAGTTTCAGACCTAAAGTTTTAATTTGAATAATTAGAGTTTTGTAGTTTTATTTTGGTTTCAATGTAATCCTTGTGTTAACATAGATTAACAATTTAGATAGAAAGAAAGTATATACAAATTCACATGAATATTTTTTAAGACCCAAAGTGAAACTTTGGCTAAACTACAAGGCCAATGAAGCTAAATTAAAACAAAATTAAAATTGGATTGATTTAATTGTTCAAATTAAAACTATAAACATCAAAGTGAAACTTTCAATAAACTACAGGGACCATTGGTGAAATTTACCCTTGTTTTGAGCCAGTTGGCACCTGGGTTCGGCTGAATTCTTATCCCTCATTATGTGTGACAACTCATTGGTGGAAAAAAAATAGATACACGAGGACAAACAAGTAATTTCAGGCTGTGCCAAGTACAATGAACTGTAAACCTAACTCACGCTTTTATTTAAAGGATGGATTAAAACCCAAAAACAGCTTATATCGAGGGGTGTAAAAACCCGAATCCCGGATCCCCCCGAGACCCGCAAGCCCGACCACCCAAAGCCCAGCCGAATCTCCGCTCAAAAGTCAGCCCATGAAGCCCTCTCGAAAGTTCGAAAGTGGCCCGCCTAATAAATATTTGTCCCGAGCCCACTCACCCAGTGAATCCCCCCAAAAACAGAAGAGAAAAAAAGCATTAAGTTAGTAACCAACACATCTGTAATCAACACACTATCGCTTACATCTACATTGTTCAAAAAATTAAAAATGAATCGAAGCCCGCTCGCCGGCCCACCAAACCCGAACCCGAGCCCGAGCCCAAAGCCTGTCCAACCCTAGGATTTGGGATGGGCTTGAGCCTTGGAATTTTTAAATTTTGGCATTGCATCCCGACCCGAATTTTTGGCCGGATCCCGACAAGCTTTGGATTGACCTGTCCGAACCCGATGTTTTTTGGGATGGAGTCGGGCGGGCAGGTTTTTTTTACAAGCAAAAACCTCTCTATCTCTCGCTCCATCTTTTGGGCAAAATGTTTGGTAAATTTTATAAGCTGCAACTTCTCATTTTTTTTCTATCTTGAAAGTTATGCTAGATTGTTTGCTACATTTTTTGCTTATGGGTTAAAAATAACTGATTCTTAGAAGCTCTATTTTAAAAAAAAACTTAACTTTTCTTTTAAATAAACAATTCTATCATAAGTCCAGCAATACTAAATACCGGCAAGTGGGGTCACCTATTCCACTTAATTTTGAAAAAAATAGACTTTCACACATAATTAATAATTTTATAATTGTTTCAAAATTACCCCAATAGAAATTAAAATCAACCCATCGAAATTTATTGAAATAGATTTTTTTTTCTATGGTTTGAAAACTATTTTCACGTTGCCCTATTAACTGTTTTGTTAGTATAAAACC
This sequence comes from Actinidia polygama, assembly GCA_030159135.1. Lineage (NCBI taxonomy): Eukaryota > Viridiplantae > Streptophyta > Magnoliopsida > Ericales > Actinidiaceae > Actinidia > Actinidia polygama. The sequence continues at coordinate 6,724,908 of BRYF01000010.1, forward strand.
TAAAATGATTTTGATGATTGAACTTATGTATTTTAAACAATGTTTAAATATACTTTGAAAATCACTCTTAAAAAGAAAGTTGAGGTCAAAAAT
>BRYF01000010.1:6770000-6780000 GCA_030159135.1 Actinidia polygama
AAGATAAAAATTAACAAGCAGATTAAGAAATTGTTCCAACCATGTGAACCGTGGCCAAATTTGTTGTGCTAAAAATCTCGAGCGAGCAATCAACAGTCAAGTTGCTCTAGATGGCGAGGTGGTAACCTTAGAAAAGACTCAAGCGACCTGCGCAGCAAAGAACAAACGTTACCAGCGGGGATGAGGCCGCTTAAAACCCTTCCGGCGTGCGAATCAGACCAAGACGATCAAAAGCTAAGCAATCAACAAGCAGAGCATTCAGTCTGTGCAAGAGTTAAAATTGTGTATCTCATAATGTTGGGGGAGCGGCCTTTTATATAGATGGAGAGTGGAGAGCCGTGTAAGGAAACTGCGGCCTGATCTTCCGACGGCTAAGTATGGTAATATATCCCGGAGATATAGGAGATTTAATAGGGAGATCTGACATCTGGAGGATGTCCCGTGATTGTAGGTGTTGAGAAGGAAAGAATCTCTTCCGAATGCAGCTTTCTTGTGGAGATACAAGACTGGAGGAGATGGAGATCATATGGAGATAGAGGACTAGAGACCATCACCTCACCCATCTGTGATACGGAGGCTGATGAGCTTAAGTTCAAGCTTACTAGCGATCTGGTGATGAAGTGATTCCTCGCCCATTGGCGAGTTGAAGAAATCCCGGTGGTGTGAATGAATGAGCATGGCGAGGTGCAGTGGAGATTCTCTTGAAGGTAGGCGACGTGTTCCCTTAGCGAGGTATGAATGTTTTATCCCATATCAGTAGCCCCCTATTCGGAGTTCTGAGATGAAACACTTGGACCTCTAAGTATCAACAGATGGCATAAGCATCATGGGAGACAACTGCTAGCGAGTGACGTGGTCTGGAGGATGTCCCGTGATTGTAGGTGTTGAGAAGAAAATAATCTCTTCCAAATGCAGTTTCCTTGTGGAGATAGAAGACTAGAAGAGATGGAGATCATATGGAGATAGAGGACTAGAGACCGTCACCTCGCCCATCTGTGATATGAAAGCTGGCGAGCTTAAGTTCAAGCTTACTGGCGATCTGGTGATTTGGCGATTCCTCGCCCATTGACGAGATGAAGAAAGCCCGGTGGTGTGAATGAATGAGCATGGCGAGGTGTAGTGGAGATTCTCTTAAAGGTAGGCGACGTGTTCCCTTAGCGAGGTATGAATGTTTTATCCCACATCAGTAGCCCCCTACTCGGAGTTCCGAGATGAAACACTTGGGACTTTCGAGTATAAACGGATGGCATAAGCATCATGGGAGACAACTGCCAGCGAGTGATGTGGATGCGTTTCAATGGTGCTTCTTTGGGAGGTGCCACATGGCTGATGCAGTTAATGCACTTTATTCAGAGGCGGCCACGTGGGTGAGAGCATTAATGGTGAAATAATATTTTTTGGCGGGAAGAACAGCCTGGCGATGGGAATGGCGGTTTTTCGTTTCGAAAGTTAAAACGACGCGAGATCTCCACCGTTGATGGGAGTGGATCCTGGCCCTCCCAGGATCCTATAAATATAGGGGACCCCCCCCATCCATTTTCGTTCTTCGCTGTTGTTACCAAACTGCTGACCCTGCTCCGACGCACACCTCACCCCATACAGCTTGCCTCTTCCCAACTTCAGTAAGTATCCGCTACCATTGCCTTTTGTTTTCATTATCCTTTAGTGCATGTCTAGTAGGACCGAGTTAGGAGACAAAAGTTTAGAAAATTCTCTGCCTTCTTGGGTATCCGACCACCTAGGAGGGAAGTCCTATATGACTGACGACATAAACCAATCTCCCTCTTCGCCCCCCGAAGACTTCATTCACGACAATATACCCGCCAATATGGATACTTCTAACCTTGCAAAGGAGGTCAACATAATGACCCAAAGTGACTTAAACCAACTCAAGGAAACGTATTCTTTTCCCCCTGGGGTCCAAACAAGGATTCCTAGAGAGGGCGAGACGAATTTGTCTGCTCGCCCAAGCAAGGTGGGTTTTTATGAGGCAGCCTTTCTGGATGGTTTAAGGTTCCCTATCCATCCTATCGTTAGGAGGATTTTGAGCCATTATAGAATCTGTCCTGCCCAACTTTCCTTCAACACCTGGTGAAGTGTCATATGCTAGTTAGTCATTAGGCAACACTTCAAACACCACATGTCCTGCGACGAGTTTAGGTGCATGTACTCCCTCAGCCCGCTGCTAGAATCGGGATGGTACTACTTCAAGTCCAGGCCTGACAAGAAGGGATGGAAGAATAGGTTCTTCTTTGCCTCAAGAGATGAATGGGAGTTCTTTTCGAGCATGCCTTCGGGCGCATGAATCCCTCAAGTTCCCAGATCTTGGGGTGTGCCAGGTAGATCCTCTTGCTTTACTTTAATTTGTTTTCCATGTATTTTAGCCCGTCTTACTGACATTAATGGTTATTTCAGAGAAATGAGTCAACAAGTTGCCCGCCTTGTCCAAGATCGAGGCGAGGAGGATGACGGAGGTCCTCGACAAGATACACCCTGGGGGCTATTTCGAGGTTTCGAAGGTCCTATCTTCTAGGACTTTCCGGAAGTACTTCGCCCACGGATGTATGGAGATCTCATCTAGCGGCGGGGACAATGCCCAATTTGAGGGAAGCAGAAGTACTTCGGGTGACGAGGGTGAGTCCCATCCCTCCCTAGGCGACCTTCAGCGCAATAGTCATGTTCGAAGTGACTCCGTAGAATGCCTAGGAGTTATTAGGGGGGATATCGGAAGAATAGCTAGGCGGGCCTTTCCTGACACCCCAGATCTGACTTTGCTCAGGTGGTTGGGGGGCAGAGTCAGGGATCCTTTCTCGAAACTTTTGCCAAATGACCCTTTATCGAGATTTTTAAGCTCCAACTCGGACTCTGAGCTAAGGTCTAGATCAGACTTAGGGCTGTCCCCTGAGCTTAGATCGGATGGTATTTATCTTTTTTATCTTTTCTAAGTTTATTTCTTTCGTCGACTGATGTTTGTTTGTTTCCATCTTGCAGCTATGTCGTCTCGAATTAGCCTACCCACCCTTACCAAAAAGGCAGGAGGAAAGAAAGCTGCGACGAAGAATGCAAGCTCAGGGGTAAAGGCTACCCCGCCATTGAAGGGGATAGTGATCCAAGAAAAGAGGCCTCGGGATGGCACTCACGACTCCTCGCCCACCGAGAAGGTTGATTCCTTGGGCAAGGGCAAGGAAGCCATGTTGCCGCCCTTGCCTAAAAAGGCCAAATCTAGTAGGGGCGAGTGTTGTAACTCGGTGACCACCGGTGCCAAGAGAGGGTCCATTTACGTTACCCGGGTTGAAACTTGGGTCATGGGGCTTCATTGATGTCAAGTGTCTCGGTAGTGCGAAAAATATTGTCCGGGGTGATCTTGCCCACTAAGAGGAAAAAGTGGACCAGTTCAGTACGGACGAACTGGTCACGAAGTCTTTCCACGCCCTTGGCCAGGTACTTGGCAATTTACGTTCTGTTTCACTCATAATTCTCCTTTTTCTGGTGCTTACGTAGGGTTGTTTGTAGTAGGCAGTCGTGCTTGTTTCTGCCATTGCCCTTCAAAGCCAAGATCATCAGAATGATTATCATTTCCAGCTCGCCTGTGCAAACTTGGCCGAACTCTGGATGGTTAAAGCCCAAAATCGAGCTTTCAAGGCGGAGAATAACTTGGCCAAGCTGAGTGAACGGGCGACGAAAACTGAAGCTGAGCTGAATGATTGGGCGATGAAGATTGAGGCCGAGCTGAAGGATAAATTTGAGGTTATGGCGCGGTTGGAGTCCGAGGTAACTGAGCTTACTAAAAAGCTGGCCTTAGCCAAAAAACTTGCCATTGACGAGTTCAAATCCTCGCCCGATTTCAAGGATGTACGTACAGATTCGACTGCCACATATTTCGGTGAGGGTTTCGAATTTTGCAAGAGGTAGCTTGCTCACCATCATCCCAATCTTGGCCTCGATTTGGCGAGTATGCAGATGGACGTCGACTTGGCCGAGGAGGAGGAAGCGGCTCGGGCTAGCGAGAAGGAGGAGGAGAATGAAGGCGATGTCGGCCCCACTCCTTGATATTTGTATATATATATATATATTTTTTTTCAGGAATTGGCGATCTGTCATCCTTGTAGTCTTCTTCAATATCAATGAATGACATTTTTCAATATTAATTTTTTTTTTCGTGAATACAACTTTAGCAAGTATTGCATTTACTATTTTGCATCTTACATTGGCGATCATAAACTTGAGATATGGCAAGGCAAACTTTTTCGTACAAGCGCGAACAATTTTTTTTTAGTAGAGTAGCGATGTGTTCTTGGGCTTCGTGAAACTAATGAGATGTAATAACTTTGGCGATCACAACTAAAATGGCAAAGTGATTAATAGGCAATCAAACATTAAGCGCTCCTATTTTGGAGATTTAAGAGCAACCAAGGCGTTATCGTATTGCAACGGATAGACACTCAACATTGGCGACATTTACAATGGCGATCAAGCCTCCTTATGAATGGGCATTTTTGATATTGGCGACATTCGTACTGGCAATCAAGATGCCTTGGCGATTTTTATCGTAATGAATGGCCATTCTTTGATAATGGCGACATCCACGCTGGTGATGCAGCGATAAAGCTCGGCGAAAATTATCACTTGGCGACATAATATGGCAAAATAAAAACGATTTTATTAAAATTAGAGATTTATTACAAGAAATTCGAAAAAAGCACCATGGCGACCATAAAATTCACTGGTAGTATTTCTTCAAGTGCTCGGCGTTCCAAGGGTGAAGGAGTATCTTCCCGTTCATGTCTTCCAGCCAATAAGTTCTTGGTTGGGACACCTTGACAACTTTGTAAGGGCCTTCCCATGTAGGTCCAAGCTTCCCTTCGTTTGGTTCTTTTATAGACAATGTAACCTTTCGTAGGACTAGATTGCCTGGTAGAAAAGATCTGTGCTTAACCTTCTGGTTGTAGTATCTGGAGACTTGGTGTTTATAAGTTGTTTGGTGTACTTCAGCCCTTTCCCTCCTTTCATCAAGGAGATCGAGATTGAGTCTCAACTCAGTTTCGTTGTTCTCCCTATTGAAATTTGAGGTTCTGAAACTTGGCATTCCGATCTCGACAGGTATAACTGATTCTGTTCCAAAGACCATAGAATAAGGTGTCTCGCCCGTTGGGATCCTGCTCGTCGTGTGATAGGCCCAGACGATACTTGGCAGGTCTTCTACCCATTCCCCTTTGGAATTTTCTAAACTTATTTTTAAGTTCCTCAGGATGGTTCTATTAGTAACCTCTACCTGGCCGTTTGCTTGGAGATGTCCGGGCGAAGAGAAATGAGGTGAGATGGCGATATCCGAGCAGAAATGTTTGAACACATTGTTGTCAAATTGCTTGGCATTGTTCGAGATGAGAACTTTTGGAATTCCGAATTGGCATATGATGCTCTTTCATATGAAATTTCTCGTGTTTTTTTCAGTGATCTTGGAGAGAGGTTCTGCCTCTATCCACTTGGTGAAGTAGTCGATGACGACGATCAATAACTTTCTTTGCAATGGAGCTTGGGGCAATGGCCCGAGTATGTCGACTCTCTATTGGGTGAATGGCCAGGGACTGGTCATTGAGACCATCTCAGTGTGAAGGAGGTGACTTATGGGGGCAAATCTCTGGCACTTGTCACACTTCTTTGTATATGTCACCGCATCATGCTCCATTCGAGGCCAAAAGTAGCCTTGTCTAATTGCTTTTCTTACAAGCGATCTTGCTCATGAATGATTTCCATAGATACCTTCATGAATTTCCCTCATGACGTAATCTGCCTCTTTAGGTCGGAGCCACCTTAGGAGAGGACCAGAAAAGAACCTCTTGTATAAGATTCTATTGAGGATGCAAATTTTGGCTGACCAGTATTGGATCCGACGAGCTTGCAGCTTATCTTGTGGCAACTTTCCCGTTTGGAGATATGTAATAATATCATCCATCCATGTTGGTCCGAAGTCTGTTGGACAGATTGGTTTGGCGACCTCAATACTCGGGTTGGCTAAAAATTTTAGAGGTATGTTCCTTTCGGAGATGAAGTCAAAGGCTGAGGCGAGGTTAGCCAAAGCATCGTCTTTCTTGTTTTCTTCTCTTGGGATTTAGTGAATTTTGAAATCTTTTATTTTTCCAGTCAAGGCTTTTACCTCGTCTAGGTATGCCACCATTCTTGTATCCTTGGCGAGGTAGTCTCCTTGGACTTGATTTACCACCAGTTGGGAATCGCTGAAGACGTCTAGAGAATCCACTCCCAATTCAGTTGCAACTTCGAGTCCGGCGAGAAGAGCTTCATACTCGGCTTCATTATTGGTAGCGCTGAACCCTATACAGAATCCATACTCCATGTGCTCGCCCAATGGAGTTTTCAAAATAAGTCCCGCACTGCATCCGTGCTGATTTGAAGACCCGTCCATAAATAGTTTCCATCTGGCGAAGTCCTCATCGGGTTTTGATTGTTCGGTGGTCTCCACCTCGGGGACATTCTCGGGTTCCTAGGCAATGTCATATGTGAATTCAGCAATAAAATCGGCTAAGGCCTGGCCTTTGATTGTCATTCTTGGTTTGTAATTAGTGTAGAATTCACTGAGCTCGATGGACCATTTGAGGAGCCTTCCTGAGATTTTAGGTCGTTGGAGAATTTGTTTTAGTGGTTGATCAGTTATCACAGCAATCGGATGTGCTTGGAAATAGTGGAGAAGTTTCCTGGCGGCGATAAAGAGAGCGTAGGCGAGCTTCTCGATTTCCAAGTATCTAGTCTCGGCTCCCATTAGGACTTTGCTGACATAATATATTGATTTCTGAATTTTTTCTTCTTCCAAGATCAGCACAGAACTTACCGCTATTGGCGAGATGGAGAGGTATACAAATAATTCCTCATCCGTGGTTAGAACAGTAAGCAAGGGTGGCGAGACGAGATACTCTTTGAGTTGTCGAAATGCTGTCTCCGATCTTTTGTTCCATTGGAAGGTCTGATTTTTTCTCAGGATTTGAAAGAATGGGAGACACTTGTCGGCTGATTTGGAGACTAATCTGTTAAGGGCGGCAACTCGCCCTGTCCATTGCTGCACCTCGTGGATATTCTTGGGGGAACTCATGTCGAGAAGGGCCTGAATCTGATCTGGATTTGCCTCAATTCCAAGGAATTTGTCAGATGATACTCCAAAAATACACTTTGAAGGACATCATCCAGTGTTTTCGTAGGATGCCAAACACTTCTTCTACATGGGCGATATGGTCGGCTGCCCTGAGACTTTTGACTAGCATGTCATCAATACGTACTTCCATCGTCTTCCCAATTAATTTTTTGAACATTTTATTGACCAATCTCTGGTATGTCGCCCCAACATTTTTTAATATGAATGGAATGACCTTGTAGCAATATAACCCTCGCTCTGTGATGAAAGAAGTTTTTTCCACGTCGGAAGGGAATATTCTGATCTGGTGATAACTGGAGAAGGCGTCCATAAAACTTAGGAGCTCATGTTTTGACGTAGCATCAACTATCAGGTCAATATTTGGCAAAGGAAAACTGTCTTTTGGGCACGCCTTGTTGAGGTCAGTGAAGTCAATGCATACTCTCCATTTACCCCTTTCTTAGGGGGCGACGATAACGTTGGCGAGCCACTCCTGATAATGGGCTTCCTTGATGACGTTGGCTTTAACGAGCTTAGCCATTTCTTCTTCGATGACCTTTAGGTGTTCAGGGGTGAATTTTCTTCACTTCTGGCGAACTGGGGGATAGTCGGGATTGGTGAACAATTTATGCATGGAGACTTGAGGGTCAATGCCAGGGACATCGCCTTATGACCAGGCGAATACATCAAAATTTTTCTTCAAGAATTCTACCAGGGCAAAACGCAGGTCGTCGGTAAGTTCAGTACCGATCATAACATGGCGATCTGGATAATCTAGGTGTATGGATATTGGAGCAACTTCTTCAAGGGGTTTGGTGTTTTTGATTTCTCGGGGATCAACAAAGACAACCAGTTCCGCCTCATCCCTTAGAGGCTCCATCTCGACATCGGTGATCAGTAATTGCTATTGGTTATTTAAAATCGGGGAGACTTCGGTCTTCATGGCTGAAATGAAGCACTACCTTGCTACTTTCTGGTCGCCTCTCCCCTCTCCCACCCAGTGGAAGTGGGTAACTTCATCTTCAAATGGTAAGTCGAGGTGATTGGCCTGATCCCTCCTAGAGTGGGGTGACCCACCAAACTGTGGTCTGACGTGGTTCCGTCCCTAAAGTTATTGGCAACTTGATCTATCCAAGCGGGTGAGTCGTATTTCCTCCAAAACCTACTAATGGGGTATGGAAAGGATGGAGTTTATCCACTCCAATCTTTATTTTTTCAAACGCCGAGATGAACAAGATATTCGCCGAGCTCTCATTGTCGATCAAAATTCGCTGAACATTGAAGTTGGCGATGACGGCTGATATGACCAAGGCGTCAGCATAGGGAAGGTGGAGGCCTCTTAAATCATCATTATTGAAGGTGATAGGCGGATGAGTATCAATGACATGCAAGGAGAGGTTGTAGATTTCTTCTTCAACTGGCCTATTGGCGCTCCTAGCATGCCTCTTTCTGGAAGAATTTGAGCATCCACCAGATCCAAATCCACTATGAATTACTTGTATATCACCTGTAGTTGGTCTGTTGTCGCCATATCTCTTTTTTGGCAAGTGGGGAGGCGGGCGATCAACTACATATTTCCTCAAATATCCCCTTTTGATAAGGTCGGCGATCTGTTCGTTCAGATGGAAGCAGTCTTCCGTGTTATGACCGTGGTCCTGATGGAATTCACAATACTTGTTCTTATTCCTCTTCCGAGAATCGATCTTGATTTTTTCGGGCCATTTGACGAACTCTTCATGCTTAATCTCAGTGAGTACTTGGGCGATAGGAGCGTTGAAAGGTGGCAAAATTATTTTCGGGCGGCGAGGTGGAGTACGAGGACGCCTTTGTTTTCCTGCCCTGAACCTCGATCGAATTTTTTGCTCCTTGTCTCCTCTTTGTAGTCGGATCGCCTTGTGTCGGGCTCCTTCCTCTTGTGATCGTCTTTCCCTCATTGCCTCCGTTTTGCTTCGACTAACTCTTCCGTGGTGATATATTTTCCACCCTTGCTCTGGAGAACTGATAAAGTTTCAGGTACATTCTTAGAGAGGGAATCAAATAATGGACTGGGGCGAAGTCCTTCCATGATGGCCATAATCACTATCTTGTCACTGGGGTCCTCCACTTCCAAGACAGCTTGGTTGAACCGCTTTACGTAGTCTTTCAAACTTTTCGTTTTCCTCTGATGAATGGTGAAGAGATGAGAAACGTTCTTCTGCTAGATTCTGTAGCTCATAAAGTTGGCGACAAAAAGCTTGCTCAGGTCGCAAAACGAGTCAATGGTTCTCGGATGCAGTTTTCTAAACCATGACCTCGCCGACCCTTTTAAAGTGGCGGAGAATGCTTTGCACATTACCTCGTCTGAACAACCTTGGACCGACATCAAACTCTTGTACGAATCTAAATGGTCCATGGGATCCGTTTTGCCCTCGTAGGTTCCGAGCTAACTGGGTAGCTTGAGCTTGGAGGAAACCCTGTCTCTCAATACCCTCTCTATGAACGGTGGCTCGGTCTGCTTGATCAAAGCATCCACGGTTACTGGAGCGCCTGACCTAGTATTGATGGCGTCAAGACGGGCGTCGAGATCTCTGATCTTTTGGGAGGTGGAAGCACTTCGACATCTAGGTGTTTGGTCGTTTCGGCGAGGAGATCTTCATCTCCTGACTTCCCCGCCTTCAACCTCATAGGCTTGGCTAGATTGGGATTCTGATGAGGCACTTTTCTCATGTTAGAGACGAGGTGTGGGAGATCGATGTCGCCCGGCTCGACCAGTGCTATGATGACTTTGGGATACTTCATCGCCAGACCGACGAGGTGGCGAGGACGATTATTTTCAGGAGCGGGGATTGGAGGAATCTGCAGTGGTTAGCTGCGAGGAGC
>BRYF01000010.1:6800000-6802500 GCA_030159135.1 Actinidia polygama
GTGAATGGGTGTGTGTGTGTGTGTTGTGAAGGAGTGAAGAGTAAGTGTGTATATATCAGCTGAGACACATGGGATTTTATCCCATGTGACTCCCCCATTCTAACTTTGGTGTTCCCTTTTTATTTCTCCGTTTTCACTGTGGGCGTTCGAACGCTCCTTTTTGGCGTTCGAACGCTAAGAAGGATTTGGCTTGGCAGGGTTCGAACGCTCTTGCTTACAGTTCGAAACATGCGAGACTTGAAAATTGGCTTTTTGGCCTTACCGTTCGAACGCTCCAAATGTGCTGTCAATGGGCGTTCGAACGCCTAGGCAAAATGTTCGACCGTTCGAACGCTCATCCTGACGTTCGAACGCTCAGAAGGATCCTGGGCAAAAATTTATAAGTTTAGGGCTTTTGAATATTGGCTAATCTAAATTGGTTCATTTAGACCCTTAAAATTATATTACTCCCTTTAATTATTATACACGTCATAATATACGTAATTAATGGGATTTACGGATGCGGGGTGTTACAGAGGTAAGGTCCAAAAACTTGATCTATTCCTAACTTAGGTAAATTGATTGTTTCTCTCAATTATAACTCAACGAAGTCTCATTTTATAATATGATATTGGTCGAAAGGTTTAGCAATGAAGGCTTATTTTCCATAAAAAAGAGTGTGTGCGCGTGTGTGTGTGTGATTAAAGACTTTGAGATATTTTATTTAACACATAGAGTATATAAGAAAAATTAAGCATCATATGTATCAAGTCAAGCTTATTAACATATGATCAAAGATATGTACAACTCTAATTTAGACCAAATGATTTCTTCTTTAATCACTCGAACAAGCATTGAAACTATTAGGAGAGAAAAAATTCAATAAACTTTGGGCAAATCTAACTCTTCGACCAAGTCAAAAAGGTTTATCCAACTATTGATAATGAAAAACTCACCATTCAAGAAAAATAAATGAAAGCAAGTAAACTAAAAAGCATTGAAAGTAAATACATCTATAAATTGAAAGCTAAAACTACTTGAAATAAATAATTAGAACTACTTACAAACTTGAGATCTAAATGAGAAGGAGAGAGAAAAGTTACAAGCAATTAATGTCATCAACATCACCTTCTTCTTCCTCTTCTCTCTCTTAAATTAAACCTAGATCTAAGAAATGGAAAAAGGGTAAAAATTGGAAGGCCCAAAAGTTGGCTTCAATATGAAAAAATGATGCTTAAATATCCTCTCAAAAGTAGGAGAAAATATATATATTCTTTGCAATATTATGTGTCAAATACACCACTAACTTGGACTTTGGTAGTCCTTAGTAAAAACTATATTTCAAAATAAGATTTTAAACTAATCAGTGATGCAGGATATAGTAATTCAACACATGCCCAACCGATTATGTAATTATAAAAATGATGCAAAACTTTGAAGACGCTTGTTCATAGGCTCATTCCCAACTCATGCAATCAATCATCAAAACTCAATTAAGCAAGATCATGCACTCAAGCAATCTATCCAACTCGAGCTTTGACTTCAATTCTCACCGGGGATTCACTCTCAATCAAAACACTCTCTCTATGAACTTGGGCAACCATCTAATCATGCATCGATATCTATTTAATTCGAGTCAAGAAACACATGCTTTTATCAAAGGAAGGCTACATAAAGTGTAAGCTAACTATATCCACGAGAGCAAATGAGAAGCACAAAAACAAAGGCATAGAACAAGTCATAAAGATAACAAATTTTTCATAACTTAACCATAAAGCATATTTTAGAGTTAACAAGGACTTTTGTTAGCTTATAAAGACCTTGGTTACTATCATAGCATCAAATATAATACAAATGAGTTATGGTTTATAGGGAGAGGAGATACAAAGGGTTTACATGGTTCGGCGATGAATAGCCTACGTCAAATCAATAATATTATTTCCATTCAACTTAATGAATACAATATAATTACATAAGTCTATTTATAGAGTTTTATAGATAAGATAAGCCTTATCATTCTCCTAATTCTTATCATGATCTTCACAATCCCAGAATATTATACTTTTTATTTAAATCTCTAACATGCTCACTTAAGATGTGCATGGACCGGAATGAAATGGTCATCTTGAATTATTACCAATCTACTCTCTCTGTTTTTCTTCTTTTTTTAATACAAAATATTAAAAAAATAAAGAATCATCTGTTTTCGTTGTTCCTTGGGTGTGAAAAAAAAGAAGTCTATAAGAGTTGGTGGTGTGTACCAATCTCTGTAGTCACAAATGCGGCATTCTTTACCAACAATCTCTGTAGTCACAATAAAAAAACTCGTCGATGATAGCAACAAAGAAAAAGATGGAGAAATATCATTAGAATGAGATTTGTTATTTTTTTTCCTGAGAATAAGGTAGGAACGGAAAAAAAAAGAAAGAGGAATAAAGATTTAAGAAGGGATAAAGCAATGGAAGTGTGGGACAAAGATAGGCCCCGTGATCGACCTGCTCTGATACCATATTAGAAATGA
>BRYF01000010.1:6807500-6810000 GCA_030159135.1 Actinidia polygama
TCAACCTCTTCTTCCTGATTATCCTTATCTTCTTCCTCATCTTCATCCATGGGGACTTTTTGCACTTCCTTGGTTAGCTTTCTCAACTTCTTTTCAACAAACAATAAACGGAAGGCCATATTATCAACTTTGGTATGCAATATTTGTATTGATTCAAACATCTAAGCCATAAATCCCCGTATTTCTTCTTCAAATCCCCCAACTCCAGGCATTCACTTTTCAAGGGCTCTTTTCCCTTCAAACTACCCCTTGTTTGATTTTCTTTGATGATTTTGGGGTCCATTGATTGTTTTTCAATTCATACCCCATTCGTTTTAATATTTTCTCATTGTATTCATCGTTGATTGCTTTGGGAAATTGAATTTTCTCATCATTCAAATCCACCCTAAAGTATCTAAATACTTTTGTCAAAAGCATCCCATAAGGTAGATTATTTTTCTTAATCGTGGTCTTATGCATTTGATCTAGTGTAAACAATGCCAAATCAATTCTAGAATTGGTCATGTATGCCCATAAGAAAAATATTTCCCTATCCGATATGTGCTCGTACTTTCCTACCTTGGGGATTAATATAGTGCATACAAAATGATGAATCAACCTCAATTCTAGAGACAGTGTGTTGGCCTTAGGTTGAATATTTGCTTTGGCATCTTGTCCGTAGAGGACTTTTAATTGTTATATTCTTTTCACCTCTTTCCTAGATTTTTCACCACCAAGCCTTATTCCCAAAATTTTTCTTATTACCTCCTAATTCAATTCAATCCTACCCCTTTTACATAGCTTTTTATGACATCACAATCATGTCCTCGTATAGCATTAGCATAAAAATGTGCGACTAAGTCGGGATAGACATCATCTCAAAGAGTGGTCATAAGGGTCTATCCTAGATCATCCATTTTATTACTATAATCGAAATTATGAGTATCAAAAAAATTGAGGTATATCCAACGACCATTCAGAACTTTTCTAAGGGAGAAATCAAGGATATACCTTTCTTGTGCTTCGTCCTTGGCGAAATAGAGTGGGTCACATTCTAGAACAGGAGTCGTGCTCGATTCTTCCCTATTTTTCTTCCTTTTTCCCTGGCCCATATCTTCTTAGGCCTTCCTTTTTTGACCCACAACCATCTCAGGTGTTGACACCACCAGAGCTAAGCTCTTCTTCTTCTTCTTCTTTGATAATTTCAGAGCCATATGAACGAAAATGAAAGATTTTGAGATGATGAATTATCGATTTGAATGATTTATGGAGGTTAATCAACGGTTTTGAGACGAATCGTGTGTCGTGGGTGACTATTTGTGGGTAGTCGACGGTTTGGAGGGAGTTTGTAGAGAGAAAGGGAGTGAAAGAGTCGCGTGAAATGTCGATTTAGGGCTCAGCCCCTATTTATAGTCCCGACGTAGGTGTCGACACTTTCTTTTTGGGTGTCGACACTTGTATCCTCAAATTATAGTAGAAAGACTTTCTGATCATGGGTGTCGACACTTAGTCCATGGGGTGTCGACACTTTTACTTCTAAACTTTTATTGTGAACATTCTATTCGTCGGTGTCGACATTGTCGACAGGAGGTGTTGACACCTTGTCCCTATAATTTTCAATCTAATATTTTTGTTCTTACATGTCAACACTTTGTTTAGTAGGTGTCGACACTTAAACTTTTAAATTTTTAATATTAACATTATGTTCTTGTGTGTCAACACTCGCTTCAGTAGGTGTCTACACTTACTTCAGTAGGTGTCGACATGTACACCTTCAAGTTTTAAAAGAAACTTTTTATTCTTGGGTGTCGACACTTTGTGTAGAAGGTGTCGACACCTGTATTGTTAATTTTTCAATGAAAACATTCTGTTTGTAAGTGTCGACACCTGATTCAATAGGTGTCGACACATAAAATTGTGTCCTAAAGAGTTTTGTGTGTCGACACTTGTCTGCTGGGGTGTCGACACTTGTTGTTCACTATAAAACCTGCTGTTGCTAGGTATCGACACATGGAATGGAGGTGTCAACACTTTAAGGCAACAGAGTTTATGTGTGTGCCAAATGTGTTAAAAATTTACACAACTTTTACCACATTTAAAAGCATATCTTTAAAAACTTTTAGCCCATAGGATTACTCATTCCCAGTTCCCTTCTAATTATACAAAATCGATCTTCACTTAAGGGTTTTGTAAAAATATATGCTAGTTGTTTTTTGAGGTTTACAAATTCAAGTTCAATGTCTCTTTTTTGCACATGATCTCTTATAAAATGATATCTTATTTCAATTTGCTTTATGCGCGAGTGTTGAGTGGGATTTTTAATCAGATTTATTGCACTAGTGTTATGGCATTTTATAGGAATATGATCGAGTAAGACTCCGTAATCCTCTAATTGATATTTCATCTATAATACTTGCGCACAACAACTACCGGTTGCAATATACTTAGCCTCCTCCGTGGACAATGCTACGGAATTTTACTTCTTTCAAAACCAAGACACAATCATATTGCCTAGGAGTTG
>BRYF01000010.1:6840000-6842500 GCA_030159135.1 Actinidia polygama
TCATCACTATGAATTGTCAGAAGGCTTGTGTTTCTTGGAGAATGAAGACTTCTTAGCAATTTTGAGCAATTTCACCACTGATCACTATCCGACCGTGCTTCAGCCCGATCGGTCTAGAATTTGTCTGACCGATCGGAATTTGGACAATGCTTGTTTTGTTTGTTCTTGATCCTGATTGAGTTTTTCTTTGACTCTTTTGTTCAAATTGCTCCTTTTTATCTCTAAAACTATTAAAAAGTATTCGCGCAAAAAGATAATTAATTTGAACAAATAAAATATGGGAGAATTTGACTAAAAAAATATTATTTTTTTGTGTTTATCATGGACTGAGGTAGGAGAACGACAAATTTTAGGACCAGAAATCGTTCAGCTGACTAGTAACAAGATTAAGGTAATTCAATAGAGACTTTAAACCGCTTAGAGTCGTCAAAAGAGTTATGCAGACATTCGAAGACAAGATTTCGAGTTGGAGGAGGGGGACCACATGTTCTTAAAGGTATCTCCTTCCAAGGGGATAAGTAGTTTTGGAAAAAAGGAGAAATTGAAACCGAGATATATCGGACCATTCGAAGTCCTTCAGCGAATTGGAGTCGTTGCTTATCGTATTGCTCTTCCACCGGAGCTTTCACACGTTCATGACGTTTTTCATGTGTCCATGCTACGGAAGTATATTCACGACCCTACATACATGGAAAGAATCTACTTGGGAACGCGAGGATGAAATTCGCGAACATCATCCTTTTCTGTTCGAATAGACTTGTATCAAGTTTGAGGACAAACTTTTAATGAGGGAGGGGAGGATGTAACACCCCGAAATCTTAAATCTATTTTAGGTGTGTAAATTATGACATGTATGTTAATTTATGTGAGTAATTAGGAATTCAAGTTTCAAATTGAGTAATTAAAGTTAGAGTATCTTTAAAACCTTAGACTTGAGATTTCTGCCCAATTTTTTTCCTACCGTTCGAACGCTAGAATGGGCGTTCGAACACTAAAGCCAGAACCCTATGGTGTTTGAATGGTCGATAGAGCGTTCGAACGCTAAAACAAAAAATCAATTTTCATGCTATCTAGACTGTCAAACAATAAATAGAATCGTTCAAATGCTAGTATTGGAGTTCGAACGCTAAAGCCAAAAATTAGTTTTAGGTCTTCTGAGCGTTCGAACATGGCGTTCAAACTCAATGGTCAAATTCTTTTTTAGCGTTCGAACGCTAAGTTTCGCGTTCAAATGGTGACAGCAGTTTGGGAAAATAAAAAGAGGAACACAAAAGTTAGGGTGCGGGGGAGCATATGGGATAAATTCCCATATGTGTCTAGATTTATATACACACATACACCTTGTATACACACACTCCGCAGACAGAGAGAGAGAGAGAGAGAGAGAAAGAAGAAAGGAAAGGAAGAAAAGAGGAAGAGGAAAAGGATAGAAAGAGGGAGCTTAGAGGGCTCAATCAAGGCAAGGAAAAGCCATTTGGAAGCTTGAGAAAGCTTAAGGAAAGAGGTAAAACTTCTAAACCCTTGTATGTGTAAGAAAAAGTATGTATATGTGCGTATGGTGAGGTTAGGGACCATTTTTGGAACCTCAATAGGTAGATTTGAAGGTGGAAATTGAAAATCCCCAAATTTTTCCATGTTAGGGTTTGTTCGAATTAGAATCCTAGATCTATCATGTTAGATTGAGCTATGAGAGTTCATTTTGAGTTATTTGATACCCCAGAGTGATTCTTTGAACACTAAGAGTGTTAGACGGGAGTTGGGTTGTGTTTGGAGGAAATTTGGTAAAGTTCAGTTGCCTTTCTATTGTTGCTCACAGTCAGCGTTCGAACGCCAGACCCAACGTTCGAACGCCAGACCCAACGTTCCAACGCAAAGACCATTTTCAGGCAGTTTTGACCTTTTTCCTTGGAACAACTTAATTGACCCAAAGTATGTTAGGCCCCTAATCCACATGTATGGAGGCTTTAAGTCTACGTCTAAAAGGTCTTAACCTAGAATGAGAGTACTTAAGATTGAGTCGAGAGTTGCATTGGTTAATTCATTTAAAATTAAAATATAGTGTTGATATTTTCATGCCTTAAATGTAGGGACATGCAGCTTAACGCCTACCCACGAGGAGCAAGGTGAGTAACACGATATCATGGACAAAATTATGTACCTTCGAAATATTTTCAATACGTACTTTGTATATTCAAATGCTTTCATGTTTTGATACACAAAATGAATATGTTACGCTATGAATGACATGTCTTCTATAATTTGCACGTGTTATTCTGCTAATTATCGAACCCCCATGAATGAATGTTTTAACATGATTGTGAAATGACTTTTGATGTATAGCATGATTTTCAATGAAAAATAAAGTATATTCAAAGTATGTATGCATAGTGACACTCGGGGGTCCTTTAGTGGCGGGACTTTAATCAAGCCCGATAGTCCTAAGGTAGATTGGGGACGTGAAATAAGACTATCTACAATTGAGATATCTCTGGCCTAAAGT
>BRYF01000010.1:6850000-6857500 GCA_030159135.1 Actinidia polygama
AGTATAGAGGTGAGTGTCGTATGGGAAGTAGAGCTTGTTACGGGTATGGTCAAGAAGGGCACTAGATTAAAGACTGTCCAATGAGGAGTAGAATACAAAGAGCTAGAACATCGGCGTCAACCTCAGTTCAGCAGCCTCCAGCTGGAGGAATAATCAACCATGACAAGGCCAAGTTTTTGCACTTGTACTAGGAAATACCCCCTCTACCACGTCAGTTGTGTCAGGTATACTCCCCATTTGTGGTCAACCTGCACACGTTCTTATGTATTCTGATTCTACCCATTCGTTTGTTTCATATCTTTTGAGCATTATTTGCACACCTCTCCAGTACCCCTTGAATATGTTTAATTAGTGTCATTACCCTTCGGGAATTCTATGTTATGTGATAAAGTGTATAATTCCTGCAAAATTCTTTGCAATGATGTACCAATGTTCGTAGACCTCATACTCTTAGAGATGCACGACTTTGATGTCATCCTAGGATGGATTGGTTGTCCTCCTACTGTGCACTCATCGATTGTGAACTTAAGCGAGTAGTGTTTCACTCTTTTGCTCATTCGGGACTAATCTTTTACAGAGTGACATTTTACGTCCCCCACTTTACCTTAGGAAACTTAGGCTAGATTAAGGTCCCACCACGGGAGACCCCGAGTGTCACTATGCATGCTTATCTTGAACATACTTAACTTTCATATCGATTCTTTCTAGGCTATGAAATCATTTCGAAATCATACTAAAACATTCATCCATGGGTTTCATTAATTAGCATAACAATACTTGCATACTTGAAAAAATATGACATTATATTGAGAACATAGTATTTTATGCATTAAAAGCATGGAAAACGATTGAATACACTATGATAAGTATTGAAACACCATTTTGAAAATACATAGATTTTGTCCATGGTATCGTGTTACTCACATGAGTTTCCTTGACTAGGTACTATGTTTAGTGTTCCTGCATTTAAAAGAACATAAAGCATAAAAATGTCAACTATGTTCAAAATAAATGAATTAACTAATACAACTCTCGACTCGATCTACTGTACTCTTGAAAGCGACCCTAAGTCTCTCAATAGGTAGTTTAAGAAGACCCAATATACTTTGAACCAATTCTAATGTCTCAAGGAAAAATGCTGAAATTGCCTGAAAACAGACCTGGCGTTTGAACGCTGGATTTGGCGTTCGAATGCTGTTCATGGGCGTTCGAACGCTGCCTACGTTCAATGACAAAAATAGTGACTGATCTTAACAATTTTTACCAAACTAAACTAAATTCTTCCCTACTTCTCCTAATGCCCCTAGGGTACAAAGATTGACCCAAGTAGGTCACAATAACTAAAAATCAACCTTCAATTTGGACTATAGCATGCTAGATCTAAAATTGAACTCAAGGTAAAACCCTAACATTAAAACTTATGGGATTTTTCAAACCCACTCTCAATCTACTTTATTTGAGTCCAAATACATGTTATTTTACGTAATTGACTCAATAGAGTCCTTAAACTAACCTACATTACATTTATACACATATATAAAAGTTTGGGCTTGACTTATCAAGCTTAATGTTGGATTATGGCTTCCAAATCTTCACAATGGCTCCTCCTAGTTTGAGCGAAGCTCTTAAGGCTTTCTCTCTCTCTCTCTCTCTCTCTCTCTCTTCTTCCTTCTTCCTTCTTCCTTTTCTTTTTCTTTTCTTTTTCTCTCTCTTTTCTCTCCCCTTCTCTCTCAGGTAGTGTAGGTGTCATGCCCCGCAAACCGGCCTATGCAGATCGTGGGCGCGTGATGGCCGACGGCTGTCCGCCAAGGCCAACTTACCTGTCTTCTGGTTGATCTCCTGTACAATATCATTTAAAATGACATAAATTTTTCTTTTGCGAAAATGTAATCATACTGAAAATAATAAAGTGTCACGTTCATACTGTATACAGAGTTGTGCCTAAGTTCAACTATTTACATACATCTTGTGGCCAAATTAATTATACATGTCATGGCCGTACATTACTACATAACGTAAGGTCCATAGGTCACAAAACTAAATCCATATGATGTCTTCTTCTATGGCTCTTCGGAGTGACTATCTGAAATTGTTTATTTTTGAAAATGTAATCTAAAGCTTAGTGAATAACATCAATGCATGAACATAAAATACCATGGATGATTTCACATCATACATATATCAAATACATAAAATATGTGAGTATGAATATAACTTTTTCTTGAAATATAACTTTCATAAACGTGATGCTCACATAGACATTTCATACATACTTCTATAGTCATACATGACATATCTGAAAGATGCACATAGACATAACATAACTGAAAATTATAAAAACTTGGCTGAACTAAGTGATCATATAGGTCGGTGGCTCTTTAGGCCTGAGATATCCCGATTTGCAGATGATTTTATTTTACGTCCCACATCTACCTTAGGACTATCTGACTTTAGGTCCCATCAGAGAGGATTCCGAGTGTCACCATACATACATATTCTGAATATACTTTGCTTTTCAATCAATCATATATCCATGGATTTCAATACATAATATAACATTTGCATGCTTTAGAAGATATGACATTTATATCTTAACATACTCATTTTATGCATTGAAACATGAAAAATATTTGTATATACATAATATGCGCTGAAAATTATTTTGAAAATACATAGGTTTTGTCCATGTCATTGTGTTACTCACCTGGGCTCCCTTGTCTAGGCTCTACTCTCGGCGTTCCTACATATAAGGATACAACACGTCAATTCACTTTAAGGGAAAAGGCTGAAACTAATTCAATTTAGGCTTGGCGTTCGAACGTTGGAATTGGCGTTGGAACGCTAAGGCTAAAAGTGGCTGACCGTTCGAATGCTCAAAATTTTTTTACAAGTGACGTTCGAACGCCTAGGCATAATGTTCAGACCGTTCGAATACTCACTGTGTGAAATCATATGAACAGTAACTGGTCTCTAATAATTTCTCCAAATCTTCCCCAATACAACTTAAATCTTTCTAAGGCTTTTAGGATATGAAGGATACCCTAAAGAGACTTACATAACTCAAATTCAACCATTAATTTGAACCATAGCATGCTAGATCTAGAATTTAAAGTTAAGGTAAAATCCTAAACTATACATACATATATAACTATACGATTTGTGAGTTTATACCTCTTCTAAATGCTTCCTTGAGTTTCCAAAAATGACTTCCTAGCTTGAGTTGAGCTCTAATGTCTCACTATTTCTCTTCTCTTTCTTTCCTTTCCTTCTTTCTTTTCTTTTCTTTTCTTCTATTTCTCTCTTGTACGTGAGTGTGTGTGGTTGGGAGTGAAGTGTGGGTGTGTATATATGGTGTATATTGGCTGATAGGAAAATCATCCCATGGGTTCGTCCATTTTTGCTTTTATGTTCCCTTTTTATTTTTGATTTTTACTGTTGGCGTTCGAACGTCCCTTTAAGTATTCAAACGCTAAGAAGGATTTCTGGATCTAGCGTTCGAAAGACCGTTTGAACGCTAAGAAGGATTTTGTCTGAGCAAGGTTCGAACGTCCTGCTTACAGTTCGATAAGTGTGAGAGTTGAAAATCTAGTTTTTAGCCTTGGCATTCGAACTCTCATATTGGCATTCAAACGCCTAGAGGAAAACTGGGTAGAAATTGCAAGTTAAGGCTTAATTAAATTTTGACTTATATTTGGTCTCTTGATCACTATTTTCTATAATCCACTTTGATTATCATTCACGGTGTAATTCACAGGGTTAATGGAGTTTAAGAATTCGGGGTGTTACATTCTCCCCTCCTTTATATAAGTTTATCCTCAAACTTGGCTAACGTCATGCTTCCGCTGCGCACTCTGATAAAATTCTTTGAGTAATCGTATATCTAACTTGTGATTGTTAATGCGTCTGATTGTGGGGTTGACCTTTCGTTGCGACTGCCTTAACTGCCCTCTCAGTCTGGGAACCCAACAACATTGTTTCCTCGATTGGCACTATCCAAGATAAATCGGCCTTCTCCAAGTTGTTTGGGTAGATGAACTACCAAAATGGTAATTGAAGATTGAATAAGGATGGTTATATTGGAAATTAAAATTGTTCAGTTTATTCTAATAACGTACTTCAATTATTATAACATTCATTCAAATAGAGACAGACAACGTTCTCGCATCTCATTTTCTCGTTCCCAAGTTGATTCCTCCCACGTATGGTTTTGCCATATAACTCATACTAAGGTTATGACCTTGTTCCTAAGAACTTGGTCGCGACTATCTATAATTTCGATCGGTTTCTCGGCATAGCTCGTATCTTCACTTACTTCCAAAGGATAATGACTGATCACATGCGTGGGGTCGTGAACGTACTTTCATAATATTGAGACATGAAAAATATTGTAAATGTATGAAAGCTCTGCTGAAGGGCAATACAATAAGCGACGGCTCCAATTCCTTGAAGAATTTGGAACAGTCCTATGTATTTCAGGTTTAACTTCCCTTTTTTGCCAAAATGACTTATTCCCTTAGAAGGAGATACTTTAAAAAACACATGGTCACCTTTTTCAAACTCTAATTCTCGTCTCTGAACATCTGCATAACTCTAAGTGCGAGAGTTGAAAATCTGGTTTTTAGCCTTGGCGCTTGATCTCTCATATTGGCATTCGAACGCCTAGAGAAAAACTGGGCAGAAATTACAAGTTAAGGCTTAATTAAATTCTAACTTATATTTGGTTTCTTGATCACTAATTTTCTATAATCCACTTTGATTATCATTCACGGTGTAATTCACGGGGTTAATGGAGTTTAAGGATTCGGGGTGTTATAGTAGGTGCGTGTGGTGTATATTTGCTAAGGAAAATTTAATCCCATGTGCCTTCACCCACTGTAAACTTGTGTTCCCTTTTTATTTTTCATTTTATATTGTTACCGTTCGAACGATCCTTTTGGCGTTCGAACGCTAAGAAGGATTTGGCCCCAGCGTTCGAACGCCCCGTTCAAACGCTAAGAAGAAATTTAGTTATCTAGAGTTCGAACGCCTCTTTTTAGCATTCGAAATCCCCGAAAGCTTACATTTAAAATTTTGCCTTAGCGTTCGAACTCCCATATTGGCGTTCGAATACCAAGAAGAAATTGGCTAACCGTTCTAACGCTCCTATTGGCGTTTGAACGCTGAGAAGAAAACTGGGCAGAAACTTAAAGTCTTAAGGTTTTGAAAAACTCTAACTTAGGTTTGGTCTCTTTGACCCTTATGTTCTGATTAGTTACACAAATTTGCATACGCGTCGTTCTTTATAATTTATGGAATTTACGGATTCGGGGTGTTACATCCTTCCCTCCTTTATAAAAGTTTGTCTTCAAACTTGGCTAACTTCATAATTTTCATTGTTCATTCTGTATTCGACTCGGTTTTTGCATTTTCTCCACGCCTTCATTATGCACTTTGATTAACTTCTTTGCGTCATTGTATGTCAAAGTTGTGTTGATTGTGGGGTTAACTCCTTATTGCGACTGCCTCTACTGCCCTCTCAGTTAGGCAACCTACAACATGGTATCCCGGTTGATACTATCCAAGACAAATCGGCCTTCCCCGAGATGTTTGGACAGATGAAACTACCAAAATAGTATTAAAGATGAAATAGAAATATTGATACCATGAAATAGAACTGTTGAGTTTCTTTTAACATGCGTACCTTAACTTATTACAAATGTTCATTCAAATAGAAACGGATAAGCTCCCGCATTTTATCTTATCGTTCCCAAGTGGATTCTTCCCACGAATGGTTTTTCCATAAAACTTGCACTAGTGGAATTGTTTTATTTCTAAGAATTTGGTCAGACTATCCATAATCTCTATTGATTTCTCGACATAGCTCAAGTCTTCACTCATGTCTAACTTATTACAAACGTTCATTCAAATAGAAACGGATAACGCTCTTGCATTTCATCTTCTTGTTCCCAAGTGGATTTTTCCCACGAATGGTTTTTCCATAAAACTCGCACTAGTGGAATTGTTTTGTTTCTAAGAATTTGGTCACGACGATCCATAATCTCGATTGATTTCTCGACGTAGCTCAAGTCTTCACTCACGTCTAAAGGATAATTATTGATCAAGTGCGTAAGGTCGTGAACATACTTTCGTAACATTGAAACATGAAAGACGTCATGAACGTGTGAAAGTTCTAGTGGAAGAGCAACACGATAGGCGACGGTTCCAATTCGTTGAAGAATCTTAAACGTTCTGATGTATTTTGGTTTCAACTTTCCTTTCTTGCCAAACAACTTATCCCCTTGGAAGGAGACACTTTTAAAAATACATAGTCCCCTTCAAACGCTAACTCTCGTCTCCGAACATCTGCATAGTTGTTTTGGCAACTCTGGGCGGTTTGAAGTCCCTGTTGAATCATTTTAATCTTGTCAGTGGTTAGCTAAACAATCTCTGGCCCCAAAATCTATCGTTCTCCTACTTCGGTCCAACAGACTGGCGACCTACATTTTCTCTCGTAGAGTGCTTCGTACGGTGCCATTCCGATACTTGCATGAAAACTATTATTGTAATCGAACTCCACTAGTGGTAAATGCGTTTCCCAACTCCATTGAAAGTCGAGTATACATAACCGTAGCATACCCTCTAAGGTCTGGATAGTCCTCTCTAATTGCCCGTCCGTCTACGAGTGGAAAATGGTGCTAAAATTTAGTTCGGTGCCCAAAGCCCTTTGTAGACTTTTCCAAAACTTCAACGTAAACCTCAGATCTCGATCTGACACTATTGAAATAGATGTACCGTGGAGTCGTATAATTTCCGCAATGTAAAGATTTGCATACTTCGTCAAGGAATACGTGGTCTTCACTAGCAAGAAGTGTACTGACTTAGTTAGACAGTCTATAATGACCCAAATGGCATTACAACCCCTTGGCGAGTTCGGTAACCTAACAACGAAATCCATTGTAATATGCTCCTATTTCCATTCTGGTATTAGTAGCGATTGTAGTAGTCCTACTGGCCTTTGGTGTTCTGCTTCAACTTGCTGACATTGTAGGCATTGCGACACAAATTCTGCTATCTCTTTCTTCATTTCCGGCCACCAAAATATTTCTTTCAAATCTTGGTACATTTTCATTCCTCCCAGATGTATTGTGAATTTCGTACTGTGAGCTTCCTCCAAACTTTGTCTTTTGACTTCAGATAAAGCTGGAACACATAAACGGCCTCAAAACTAAAGTGCTACATCTTGTAAAGTGAAATTAGGCTTTGGATTTACTTGCATCTCCTCATAAATCTTTCACAAGTACGGATCTTCTGGTTGTATGAGTTTCACAACTTCCATTAATGTAAATTGAGCAATCATGGCATTAAGCATTTCATTGGTGTCCGGTGCAACAACTTCAATTCCCACTATCTCTAACTCAATGAATTAAGGTACTTGCGACGTAACAAAATATGCTAAATTAACGACCGACTTTCGGCTTAAAGCGTCAGCTACAACTTTGGCTTTTCTCGGGTGATACTAAA
>BRYF01000010.1:6865000-6867500 GCA_030159135.1 Actinidia polygama
TCAACCATTTAGACATGTCTCTTAACAATTGCTATATTGCATCTTAGTATGGTATAGCATAGCATATAACATGCAACACGTAGTCATATATTCTCGTCAATCCTAGACTTCTATCTACAAGTGACTCTATCGTAGGGTGTAAATCTATAGCTCTGTGTACTGTGTAACCTAATGCTTTGATAAATGTAACTTAACTCTAAGGTGTCAACCTTGTGCTCTGATACCACTCTTGTCATGCCCCGCAACCCGACCTATGCGGATTGAAGGCGCGTGATGACCGGCGGCTGGCCCGCCAAGGCCAACTTACCATTTCTTCCAGTTGATCACATGTGCATGTGCATTTATAATGCTAATAATTTTTTGTGAAAACGTCATAGTATCTAAAAATAACATAGTGTGTGTCACCATACAGTGTACAGAGTTGTGTCTAAATATTTATCCTTTACATACATCCATAAGGCCAACATTTAATTTTACATACATCATATGGCCAATAAGTACATGGCGTAAGTTCTAATCCATCATCATAAGTACAAAGGCCTCTTGGTCACAAAACTAAGCATACTTGCTATCATCTTCTTAGGGCTCTTCGGCTTGACTTCCTAGAAAATATATTTTTGAAAACGTAAGCTAAAGCTCAGTGAATAACAACAGATGCATGAACGTAAAATACCATGGATCGTTTTAATATCATACATAACATAGCATAGTGTAAGCAATGTGAGCATACATAACTTTTCTTGAACATTTAACTTTCATCGTCTTTTATAAACATGGCATCACATGCTTTCATGAACATACATAGTGTATCCTAAAACGTAACAACTCGGCATGACATGATGACCATATAGGTCGGGTGGCTCTTTAGGCCAGAGATATCTCCTTTGTAGATGGCTTTATTTCACGTCCTCCCATCTACCTTTCAGGACTATCTGACTTGGTTTAAGTCCTGTCAGAGGGGACCCCGAGTGTCAAATGCATATACTTTTGAACATCCTTGTTTGCGTATAAATCGAGCATCCATGGGTTTTCATACATAGCATAAACATTGGCATACTTTTGCAAGACATGGCATTCATAACATAACATATTTTTAATGCATTGAAATGTGGAAAACAATTGATATACATAGTATGGTTCGCAAACGTTTTGAAAGTACATATATTTTGTCCATGGCATCGTGTTACTCACCTGGATCTCGTTGGCTAGGTGCTAGACTGTGTGTCCCTACAAGTGAAGTAAGGAATTATTAATAATAGGTTCACTGATAATAATTTAACTAACAAAACTATTGACTTGACCTTAGGCTTCCTCGTACTAGGTTAAAAACCTCTTAACATGGTCTAAAGACTTTATATAGGTCAATTAATTACCTAACATACCTTGGTTAAACTCACTAAGCCTTAGGAGAAAAAGGTCAATTCTGCCTAAAAATGGCCTTGGCTATCGAACGCTCATCTGGGCGTTCAAACGCCAAGGTGACCGTTCGAATGCTATTCTTGGGCGTTCGAACGCCAAGGTGACCGTTCGAATGCTGTTCTTGGGCGTTCGAATGCTACCTGCATTCAGTGACATGAACAGCAGCTGGACTTTGAAAATTTTACCAAAACTCAATCAAACTAACTTGAATCTTCCTAAGGCTTTGAGGTTGTGATATACAACTCAAGGACACTATCATATCTTAAAATGGGCCTTTAGATTGAAACCTAACTTAGTAGATCTAAGTTTTAAATCATACAAAACCCTAACATACAATATATATATATATATGGGTTTTTGAGTTTATACCTTCTCTTCCAGCTTCCTTGAGCTTCAAAAATGATTTCTATGGTGTTCTCTTCCTCCTTCCTTCTTTCTTTTCCTTTCTTCTTTCTTCTCTTTTCTCTCTCTTTCTACCCGTGTGTGTGTGTGTTCATGAGAGTGAGGATGAGAGAATGAATATGTGTATATGTGTGGTTGTGAAGTGTATGTGGCTGTGAAAGTTGGGTAGGAATTGATCCCATGTAGTTCCCCCATTTTAATTTCGTGTTCCCTTTTTCATTTTTCAGTTTCTACAATGGGCGCTCAAACGCTCCCTTTTGGCGTTCGAACGCTTAGAAGGATTTTGGACTATGGCGTTCGAAAGGCTGTTCGAACGCTCAGTAGGATTTTGTACATTGAGCGTTCGAACCCTCTTGCTTACAGTTCGAAACATGCGAGGCTTGAAATTTGGGTTTTTGGTTTTACCGTTCGAACGCTCCAAATGTGCTTTCAATGGGCGTTCGAACGCCTAGGCAAAATGCTCGACCGTTCCAACACTCATCCTGGCGTTCGAACGCTAAGAAGGAAACTGAGCAGAAATCATAAGTTAAGGTTTAAATAAATTCTAACTTATTTTTTAGTCTCTTTGACCATTAACTTCCTATAATCCACTTTGATTGTCGTTTACGGTGTAATTTACAGAGTTAATGGAGTTTAAGGATTCAGGGTGTTACAGTTTAATAGCCGAGCGTTGGAATGC
>BRYF01000010.1:6902500-6912500 GCA_030159135.1 Actinidia polygama
GAATTGTGGCAAGACCGGGCACTACAAAAATCAATGTAGATCCCCGAAGAAAGAAAAAGAAGGAAAGACGGAAGCAAACATCGTAGCAGAAGAGACAGACGATGCACTGATATGCTCTTTGGAGAACAAGTCGGAGTCATGGGTGTTAGACTCCGGAGCCTCCTTCCATGCGACCTCCAACAAAGAACTCTTAATGAGTTATTCTCCAGGCAACCTTGGCAAGGTATACCTTGGTGATGATCAGCCTTGTGACGTGGTTGGCAAGGGCGATGTACAGATCAAGCTGAACGGATCTGTGTGGAAGCTAAGTGATGTGAGACACATTCCTGACTTAAGGAAAAATCTGATCTCAGTAGGTCAGTTAGTAACCGAAGGTTATGTCACAACCTTCAATGGCAATTCTTGGAAAGTTTCCAGAGGTGCAATGACAGTTGCTCGTGGCCAGAAGAGTGGTACACTCTATATGACAGCAAACACTTGTGGGTCAATTGCAGTTGCAGACAGCAAGGACGATCCAAACCTATGGCACCAGAGACTTGGTCACATGAGTGACAAGGGGCTCAAGATCATCCACTCCAAGGGGAAACTACCAGACCTACAGTCAGTTGACACTGACTTATGTGAAAGCTGTATCTTTGGGAAGCAGAAGAGAGTTAGCTTCATAAAGAGTGGCAGACCGCCTAAGCAAGAAAAGCTTGAGCTAGTTCACACGGATGTTTGGGGCCCAGCTACTATCTCATCCATTGGCGGGAAGTCATACTTTGTGACTTTCATTGATGACCATTCCAGGAAGGTGTGGGTTTATTTCTTGAGATACAAATCAGAAGTGTTCGAAGTATTCAAGAAGTGGAAAGTCATGGTGGAAAATGAGACAGGCCTAAAAATCAAGAAGTTGAGATCCGACAATGGTGGTGAATATGATGACACCGGGTTCAAGAAGTTCTGTTATGAAAATGGCATCAGACTAGAGAGGACTGTGCAAGGGACACCGCAACAGAATGGCGTAGCAGAACGAATGAACCAAACATTGACTGAGAGAGCCAGAAGCATGCGGATACATGCAGGATTGCCCAAGCAGTTCTGGGCAGAGGCAGTCAACACAGCAGCCTACTTGATCAACCGAGGACCATCAGTTCCACTAGAGAACAGAATACCAGAGGAGGTTTGGAGCGAAAAAGAGGTAAAACTTTCACACTTGAAAGTTTTTGGTTGTGTATCATATGTGCATATTAGTGATCAGGCTAGGGGAAAACTTGACCCTAAGTCACTAAAATGCACCTTCATCGGATATGGTGGACATGAATTTGGGTACAAATTCTGGAATGACCAGACCAAGAAGGTGATCAGAAGTTGAGACGTGATATTCAATGAGAGGGTGATGTACAAAGACAGAGATGCACTACAGTCTAGTGGTGTAACACTGGGTGATCCTATGTATGTTGATCCAGATGATATTCCAGATAAAAGTATATTTTGTGACTTTCATTGATGATATTCCAGACCGCCTAAGCAAGAAAAGCTTGAGCTAGTTCACACGGATGTTTGGGGCCCAGCTACTATCTCATCCATTGGCGGGAAGTCATACTTTGTGACTTTCATTGATGACCATTCCAGGAAGGTGTGGGTTTATTTCTTGAGATACAAATCAGAAGTGTTCGAAGTATTCAAGAAGTGGAAAGTCATGGTGGAAAATGAGACAGGCCTAAAAATCAAGAAGTTGAGATCCGACAATGGTGGTGAATATGATGACACCGGGTTCAAGAAGTTCTGTTATGAAAATGGCATCAGACTAGAGAGGACTGTGCAAGGGACACCGCAACAGAATGGCGTAGCAGAACGAATGAACCAAACATTGACTGAGAGAGCCAGAAGCATGCGGATACATGCAGGATTGCCCAAGCAGTTCTGGGCAGAGGCAGTCAACACAGCAGCCTACTTGATCAACCGAGGACCATCAGTTCCACTAGAGAACAGAATACCAGAGGAGGTTTGGAGCGAAAAAGAGGTAAAACTTTCACACTTGAAAGTTTTTGGTTGTGTATCATATGTGCATATTAGTGATCAGGCTAGGGGAAAACTTGACCCTAAGTCACTAAAATGCACCTTCATCGGATATGGTGGAGATGAATTTGGGTACAAATTCTGGAATGACCAGACCAAGAAGGTGATCAGAAGTTGAGACGTGATATTCAATGAGAGGGTGATGTACAAAGACAGAGATGCACTACAGTCTAGTGGTGTAACACTGGGTGATCCTATGTATGTTGATCCAGATGATATTCTAGATAAAAGTATAGTGCAACAAGCCAATGAGAGTCCTCAATTAGAGGAACAGACACCCCAGAGTAGTACACAACAGATTGATCCACCACAGTCTCCATCTCCATCTCCTATACTAAGGAGATCTTCACGGCCTCTTGTACCAAACAGAAAGTACATGAATTATTTACTACTCACTGATGCTGGAGAACCTGAATGTTACGATGAAGCATGTCAGGTGGAGGATGCTAGCAAGTGGGAGTTTGCAATGAAAGAAGAGATGAAGTCCCTTATCTCTAACAAGACATGGGAGCTAGCTGAGTTACCCGTGGAAAAGAAAGCCTTACACAACAAATGGGTGTATCGAGTCAAGGAGGAACATGACGGTACCAAGAGGTACAAGGCAAGACTTGTAGCCAAAGGCTTCCAGCAGAAAGAAGGAATCGACTACACCGACATATTTTCACCTGTTGTGAAACTGACTACCATTCGGTCAGTTTTAAGCATTGTTGCAGCAGAAGACTTGCACCTTGAGCAGTTAGATGTAAAAACTGCTTTCCTCCATGGTGATCTTGAGGAAGAGATATACATGCAGCAGCCGGAGGGTTTCTCAGAAAATGAAAATGAGAAGCTCGTGTGTAAATTGAAGAAGAGTTTGTATGGATTGAAACAGGCTCCAAGGCAGTGGTATAAAAAGTTTGACAGGTTTATGCAGACAAACAACTATTTCAGATGCAATGCTGACCATTGCTGCTACTTCAAAAGATTTGAGTCCAGCTACATTATTTTGCTACTTTATGTCGATGACATGTTAGTAGCAGGATCCGACATGGGCGAAATCAGAAAATTGAAGAAGCAACTGTCGAGTGAGTTCGACATGAAGGACTTGGGCGCAGCAAAGCAGATTCTTTGGATGAGAATCAATAGAGACAAGCCAAATGGTACTTTGCAGTTATCTCAGGTGGAGTACATTGGGCGTGTTTTGAAAAGGTTCAGCATGAGTGATGCTAAGGCAGTAGTACACCTTTGGTTAGTCACTTTCGACTATCCAAGGAACAGACACCCAAGAAGGAGGAAGAAAGGAACTTCATGGCTAAGGTTCCATATGCCTCAGCCATTGGAAGTCTCATGTACGCCATGGTTTGCACAAGACCAGATATTGCTCATGCAGTGGGAGCTGTGAGCAGATTCATGACTAATCCTGGAAAGCAACACTGGGAAACAGTCAAGTGGATACTAAGGTATCTACGAGGCACCACTGAAAAATGCTTATGTTTCAGAAAAGGAGAATTGAGACTACAAGGCTTTGTAGACTCGGACTTTGCTGGTGAGGTAGACAATAGGAGGAGTACTACCGGTTACATCTTCACGGTGGGTACTACAGCAGTTAGTTGGGCATCACAATTGCAAAAGATCGTTGCCTTATCTACTACAGAGGCAGAATACGTAGCAGTGACCGAGGCCAGTAAGGAGATGATCTGGTTACAGGGATTGTTAGCAGAATTGGGTCTAAAACAGATGAAGAATATTTTGCACAGTGACAGTCAGAGTGCTATACATCTGGCAAAGAATTCAGCATTTCATTCAAGGACCAAGCATATAGGACTTCGTTATCACTTCGTCAGATCTTTATTAGAAGATGGGGTGTTAATACTTGAGAAGATCCAGGGCAGTAAGAATCCAGCTGACATGTTAACCAAGATAGTTACTACAGAGAAACTGAAGCTGTGCTCAGCCTCAGTAGGTCTTCAAGGATAGAAGACAAGAGAGTCTCACACCCAGCTCACTGATAGATGCGATGGATGAGTTGCAGTTCAAAAGTCTCCAAGTGGGAGATTGTTAAAGAATGGAGACTTTTGTGGATAATGGAGAATAAAGCCATGAAACATGCAACTCATGTTTTGTGGATGATGGAGATAAAGCCATGAAACATGCAACTCATGTTTTGTGGAGATAAAGCCATGAAACATGCAATCCATGTTTTGTGAATAATGGAGACAAAACCCCACCACTCACCTATCTTTATGAATTTTACTTGTGCCCTCCATTTGCTATAAAAAGCCATCAAATGGCAAAGGAAGGATATGTGAAGAAGAATCACCTAGAGAGTAAGAGAAAATTGCAAGTGTGCAATTTGAGAGCAATTGTAGGGAGAGAATATAGTGTTGTGTTTGTGAGCCAAAAAATACGGAGTGAGTATTTTTGAGTGTGGGTGATACACAGTGTGTGTTTGTGTGATACACAATTTGTAAACACAATATTTATTTAGTAAAAGTGGGTGTGAGCCGTGGACGTAGCCAAATTGGTGAACCACGTATATCCTCGTCTTGTGTCAATTTCTCTACATTCATTCTGTCCATTTGAATTGCATTTTATTTATTCTCTTGAACCACTGAATCTCAAGGTCCTGAAAAAATCATTGGTGGAATTTAGCAGCGTCTAATTTCCCAACACGTATAATTTTCTCATGGCTCTTAGAGTTCCTTTTGACAATTCCATGTTTTGACAAATCAAACAAAGTTGATAAGATGGTTGTAGAAAAGACAAGTGAAATTTTGCTAGATGATTAGTTGAATTAGGATATAAGGGCATGTTTGGCTGGGGATAGGGAGGGGGGATAACTTTTCCCCCGGATATTTTTTTTCCGAACATTTGGCTGGCGGATAAGGAGGTGGATAATTTATGCCTCCGGATAATTTTTTCCCCAGCAGGTGGATAGAGGCTGATAATTTTTGGGTGACCTAGACCCTAACTAAAAGTTATCCGGGGAATAAGAGGGTGGAGGATAAGAAAAAAATATATATAAAGAGAAACAAAATGTATATTTTTATTTATATATATATATAGAAATAAAATATATATTTTTAATATCTAAATATTTTATATTTTATTTCTCTCTATATATTTTCTTCCTTATCCCCCACTCTTATCCACCCATTTTAAAAAGTATCCAAACAAAATTAAAAGTTATCTCTCTCTAAAACTTATCCCCCCTCTAAAACTTATCCCCCTCCCTATCCGCTAGCTAAACGAGCCCTAACAGAAATATTGAATTTTAAGAGTATTTTAGTCCTATGACATGACTTGTCCTAACGAACTCATAAAATAACATCTGGACAAATTGCCTCCGAAAGTTACTAATTTTTTTTGTTGTTGCACTCTTTTTTTATTCTCTTTATTAAGTAAATTTACCTAAGTGTATTTCTATATAGTGAAAACATTTAAGTAAGAAAGGGTATTTACGTAAATTCACCTTAGTAAAAACCAAAAAGAGAATGGGTGATTCTATTTGGACCAAATAAATTTCTCTCTAGACCCATTTTTTGGTTAAATTTCACTTACCTCCATTGAGGTTTCTAACAAATACAACTACTTCGCCTATAATTTTTAAAATAACACCGACTTTCCTTAGTTTCCAAACTATTACTAATAATTCTCCTTTTGAGGTATTTCTTTATCAAAAATAATAAGATTGCCATTATTTTTAGGGATTGAATATATTTTTTTTCTCAAAACACAAATCAAAATTAATATTCTCTTTTTTTTCAAAATAAACTTATTTATTCAACTATCTTATAAAATTAATTATTCTCTCTAATTTATTATTTTTTGCAATACTTGGCCAATTATTTTGTAATGATTTTTTTTAAAATTTGATAACAAAAGTTTGTTTTTTAAGTACGCATTGATTAGAAGTACTTAAAAAGTAAACTATTTAAATTTTTGTTATAAAAAAGAATTACATATTTGTAAAAAATTAAAATGGAGTAGTTTACAAATAAATGGTATTTTTAGAAAAAGAAAACAAAATCCTTTTAATGATGTATTTAGAAAATAAATTTAAAATCTTTAACTTCCAAAGCAATTTTGTTATTTTTTTCAAAAAATTAGTTAAAAGAGAAAATCTTAGTAATAGTTTCAAACGTAATGCAAGTTAGTATTATTCCAAAATTTATAGAGAAGATATTTGTAATTATAAAAACTCAGTGGAGGTCAATAAATTTACCCAAATAAAAAACTAGGTTAGAGAGAATTTTTTAGGGTTCAAATAGAATCACCCAAAGAAAATGCAATTCGTGAAAATGTGTGTAAAAATCACTACCCTCTTTATTTTGTTCACATTGTGTTGAGTTTAGCCTTTTTATTTTGTTTTCATTTTGTTCTGTTTTTGTGTATTCAGTCCTTTATTTTTATAAGCGTAAAATTGTTAGTTTATTCAGTAGGCCATACTTATAATTTTCTTTTTATTTTATAATCAAGAAAAAAATTCTTTTAATTTTCTAAATTCAATTCTTGTTTCGAGAATTCGAAATATAACTCAAATTTTCTAGATGATTAATTGAATTAGAACATAGCAGAAACCTTGAAGTTTGAAAACATTTTAGTCCTATGAAATGACTTGTCCTATCGAATTCATAAAATAAAGACAAATTACCCCTGAAAGTTTGTATTTTACATTTATGACCTAATTTCCCTTCTAGAAAATAATTATTACCATGAATAATTTTCTGTAATACTAGTTAATTTTGTGTTCATATCTTTTTTTTTTATTTAAAGAAAACACTTTCCAATTGATCCCAACGCAAAAGTTCGGTTTCCGTAGATCGTGTTTACCAAAAAACCATCAGCTCCTAAAAAAAAAGGTAAGTTGCATGCCTGTTACTATATATTCTCATATCCTGATGTAAGCAATAGCGTAATGCACGAGATTATGACAGACGAGGCTATGACTGTAATCAGGGCATAGGAAAACGATCGCCCTCTTGTAGTTGTCTCCTGGCTATTGAGAAAATTAAATTTTGTAAATTGCATGTGTTAGTTAAAACAATAAAAATGAGGGGTCAAATAGGTTAAACAATAATAACAATATAAAATTGACTAATTAAAATTCTTCTTAATAACTATAATAACAATGCACTCTTAGTTTAAATAAATATATGAGCAATGTAAAGAAAATGAGAGAAAATAGTACAAACAATTTATAGTGGTTCGGCAAATCTCGGCTACGTCCATTTTCTAAGCTTCTCCTTAAAAATTCTCGATCTTCAAGCTTGCAGGTGCTTGACAACTTTTTCACACACTAGAACTCTTCTAGTCTTCAAGAGATTCCATCTATTCAAAGTTTACAATCACTTATAATAATCCTTTCAACAATATACAATAGTTGAAGTAACTCTAACTTACCAACTATTAGATCAAAAATAAATACAATGAAGCTCTCTTTTTTTTTTATACAAATCAAACTTACAATAAATAAACAAATAATTAAAATATTGAATACAAGTGTTAGTAAGAGTTTATGGCACTTCAATACTTCTCCAACAACCCCAAGGTTGAATTTATAAGCCAAAAGCAGATTAGAATCGTTGCAATATTTAATGCTTCTGATCTAGCCGTTCTGATTGAATCACAACTTTTGGATCTTGATTTGGACATGTAGGATTAACTTTTTCAAACTTCAGTCGATAACTTCGGTCAACCGAACTTAAACTTCTATCGAGTTTGCACTTCATTTTCAGAGGTTTACTCTTTCTGTTTACTGAGGAACTTTTAACTTCGGTTGAGGGTTTGTTATTTTCGGTCGACCGAATTTCAACTTCGATCGACATTGTTCTTCAATTCCAAAGAGCACTTTGTTGTTCTATTTCAACTCCGACTGTTCTTTTTCTTAACTTCGGTCACAATAAACCTGTTTTTTCAGTAAATACCTGATATATTTTAGTCATGAGTTATATCTTTTTCTTAACAGCTTTCTACGCTTGAAAACAATCACACTTCCAAGAGCATTATTTTTTGGTACCGTTGCCTGGGAATGATGACAATGTTGAATTACTTGTGATTGTATCACAAGTGTTTTAAGTATTAATTTTCTTATTTACTTTTTGTTTTTCATGTAAAAAAGAAATGACGCCTTTTGAGCACGATTTTGAAGTACTACCGTCCAACTATTCATGGGAATACTGTGCTCCCTCCACATACCCACCTCCATCCCCTCAGGTTGAGAGAGTTGTGTATAATGAATTATGCCCCATATGTTTCAGTCATGAGATTTTCTAATTTGTTCAGAAATACATCAATGCTACTCAAGAGTTCATAAATCCTAGTAGTGACAATATATACTCGAACACTCACAACTACGAGTGGGGAAATTCTTCCAAATCCTCTTGGACACAACAAAATTAGGTAGACGACTCAAATACTTCATATCCTACTTTCACTATCTTGCGTCCCTAGAAGAACCATAACTACATTATTGTCCTCCATGACCTTAAGAGAACACTGACTTTGAGGAGAGCATGTTGCAAACTTTACGAGCTTTAGAGGCCCACCTCACAATTACTCATGTCTGAAGGTTAATCAATTGCCGAAATAGGAGTCCAAGTAGATCAACTAGTTCACATGTTTAACAGACAATGGGAGCAAAAGTCATGGACTCAAGGGCAACAAGAATGGGAAAGAGAGACCAATTACGAGGAGGATAACGGTGAGGTTTGTGAAGCACAAAGCGAACCCATTAATTTTGAGGTTGAGATTATCGTTGAGTACCACAGAACCCTTCCACATGAATTAGTCATACCACCTGAAAAACCTACTCAATGTGGAATTAGTCATACCACCTGAAAAACCTACTCAATATGAAGATGAAGTTGACTTGTTTAATCTTAGTCATACTTTACCAACAAATTCCTTCATTGAGGTAGAATAAGTTGATTTTCTTGGTGTTGACAATTTTAACCGAGTTGTGGATTCTTATCTCATTCGTTTGGTTAACAACTGCAAAACTAATCTGATTGGGAATGCACAAGTGGTGGAACTTCAACTCTTAATGCACTGTAAAAAAGAAACTTTCAAAGTGTTTGATCAGTTGAAACGGTTGAATATAATTTTTGTCGGAGGGTCTAAGTTGGGATCCTATGTTCATCATTATCCAAATGGATGGGGGTGCCTTGAAAGTTTGGAACCCAACCTATTCAATATTGTTCTTCCTATAGGTAGTTTAATGTTCGTGCTTTATTCATTTCTTTTCTTTTCTTTTCTTTTCCTTTAAGTAGATTAGTTTAGTCTTGTGGTCCTTAACCAAATATAGGTACTTGAGCTTTACGTTGGAGGGTACCCCTTGTCATTTTTGTACTTACAAAATTGGCTCATTCATGGTGAAATTCTTCATTCTCCTTATGCTTTCTTGTCATTTGTATTTTGTTTTTATTCCATTGAAGACAATGTCATTTAAGTTGGGTGGCGAGAGGAGGAAGTTCATTTAAAATATTTTTTTGGATTTCTATATTAACTAGTGATTAAGGATGTTTTTTAATTTTTACATGCTCTTCTTGACTATTATATGTTGAATGATGTTTAAATTTGATTTCATGCTAATGTCTATAGGCTGGTCTAGCTTGCAATTGCATATTTTTTTGGATGATATTGAGTTTGATTATGCAAATAAAGGCATCTTGACCTATAAAGTGAAGACTTGTATCATCTGCATACATAATTTGAGCCTTTCTTTTGCTATTGGTGTTGACTCAATGGTTTGATTTTGATGATAACAAAATATTATGTTAATGGCTAATATATTTACCAAGTGTGCAGTCCATGAACATCGCGTTTTGGAACTAAATTTGACCAAAGGAAATAAAAAACACTTTCTGCCTAGAAAGTGCCGACACCTCTTAAGAAGGTGTCGACACCTTGAGACTCGAAAGCTATATTGACAAACTCCATTTAAAGTCATAAAAAAAAG
>BRYF01000010.1:6922500-6925000 GCA_030159135.1 Actinidia polygama
CCCCGACTGGTCCAACCAAACAAATCGGCCTCCCCCGATATGTCTGGCCAGATGACATTATCTAAATGGTAGATAAAGAATTAACGAAAGACTACTATAACGTAGAACCGTTTGATTTCTTCAAACTTGATCCACTACGCTTTCGTTGCGCTACTCTAATGTTATTCTTTCGTTAAGGACTTTAGACGAATATGTTCGACTTGCGAGATTAAGATCGATCTTTACTAATTTTGTCTATCCAATTTAATCTTTCAATTTGCGTTTTAGTAGTCATAGTATATTGGCGTGTTCATAATATTTTTCTCACCGATAATTCTAGTATAAGACTCGCAATAATGGAATGACTCTAATTCTAAGGACTTGGTCACGGCGACCCTAACTTTCAATTGGCCTTTCAATGTAACTTAAACCTTCATTCACGGATAAGGGATAGTGAATAATCATGCGTATGGAGTCATGAACTTACCCCTATTTCAAGATTTTTTTTTTTTTGTCGCCCATCAACTTCTGTCAATGGTAATTTGGTGGTTATTTCTCGATGTGTGTGTGTCATCCTTGGGCAGGGGCCATGCTAATCTTTTATGTATCGTTCCAATTTTATCGAATGTCCCCGAAGGGACCCAATTCATATTTGATGTATTAATACTCGTATATAAACTCTAAAACCCTTTGTGGGATAATTGTTTTGTATATCTAGTATAAACATGAAGAACATCTTTGACCACTTTTCATTAACTCTGAATTTTATTGTACGCCTATCTCTAATTTTTTTTAAAGATGGTGAGAAAACGTGTTTGTCGATAAGGACGTATACATCTGACTATGACTAGGGAGTATACCTGGAATTACTGTAGTGTTATTTGGAGTACTCTTTCGCATAAGTGCAAAGGCTCAGCCTTGCCGCGGCTAGTTATACCTTCTTGCGACTGGACGTTGTTGTGCTGAGGCTGATGTTGACATTCTTACTCATTGTGTTCTATTGCACTTCGAACGGTCCTTAACTTGGTGCCCCTCTTGGCCACACCCATAACAAGCCTTACTTCCCACTCAACACTCGCCCCAATGCTTCCTTCGACAATTTGGGCAAGTTGGTACTTCATTGTACACGATGCTTTCTTGGTTCCCAACGTTTTCTCGTGGTGTTGATGGATTTTCACTTGAATATCTGGAACTCTATCATTTCGAACTTCGTTCTCCACTTGGATTTCCTCCAAACCTCTTCTTATTATTCTCTCGATGTTGTGACATGTCATTCAATGATCACTCAACGATTATTGCTCTTTGAAGAACCTCTTGGTGAGTCGGCAAGCATAATATATCCACCTTGTTTTGGATATTTCATCTTAGTCCTGCTTCAAATTTTCTCTCTTTGTGAGATTCTGTCGACACTATGTGTGGGGCATATCTAGAGAACTCTATGAATTTGGCGTTATATTCAACTACTGTCATATCTCCTTGCTTCAAACTTAGAAACTCTTGAGTTTTCTTATCCCGGATAGTTTCGGGAAAATATTATTCGTTGAAGACTTCTAAAAATTTAGACCACAACCATAATGGTTCCAACGACTTTGTCAATTGCCACCAAACTAATGGAGTTCCTTCAAACGTAAAGGTGGCAAAGGTTACCTTTGATCATCGGTGCATGGTAAAACTTTGAACACACTCTTGATTCCCAAGAGCCAAGACTTTGCGGCCATGGGATCGGGGGGTCCGTGAAACGTTGGGGGGTTTAATTGTTGAAACTGCTTGATTGTGGTACGGTGCATCATCTCTGCTCCTGGCACTGGCATTGCCGGTTGTTGTGGAGCATTGTCGTGGTTATTATTGTTATGAGCATCCTAGACCACTTGAACGAGTCCTTCTAGGATCCTTTTTATACGGTCAACTCATTCTTCGGGTTCTACTGCCCCTCTACAACCTCAGCCTCTTCTAGGAAGCATAACTCACTCCAAACACATCAAATGTTTAGATATCTATCATAACAATAGTTACATCACATCCTAGCATATCATATATCATGTTGCATATAGCATATACTCTAGTTAATCTTAACTTCTTATCGAAACGTGATCCATTCTTATGGTGTCAAATCTAAGGCTCTGCTTGACATGATTTAATCTCAAAGTATCATTTTGTAGCTCTGATAAAATTTTATGACTTAGTCTTACAGTGTCAATCTATTGTTCTATGTATGGTGTTAACCTAATGCTCTGATACCACTTTGTCACGCCCCGTAACCCGGCCTATGCGGATCGTGGGCGCGTGATGGCCGGTGGCTGACCCCCACCAAGGCCAACTTACCTTCATTCGATTGATCACCTGTGCATACTCATTTAAAATGATAATAAATTTTTCGCAAAAATGTCATAATATTTGAAAATGGTAAAGTATGACGTACATACAGTATACAGAGATGTGCCTAAGTTTAACCGTTTACATACATGTCATGGCCAATTTTAATTATACATATTTTACATGGCCAATATAATTACATAACATA
>BRYF01000010.1:6962500-6965000 GCA_030159135.1 Actinidia polygama
ATTAATGGGTTCATGCTCTCCAATCATGGAAAACGTGTCAAACAATGAGGATCATCAAGCTCCAAGTCAAGACTGAACCAATGACTTTTGCAAATATAATAGTAGCTTGAAAGACTTAGCAAAGGCTTCGCACCAATCAATCAAATCTCATATTTGTCCCAGCTATACCTTATATATTTAGTTAAATTTAAGTATTCTCGCACTTAGTCTCAGCGACATTTATCTCAATTTCCATCAATGTCAACTTTAATTTCAGTTGTATCGTTTGTTCTTCGCTCAAGTTAAATGGTACCAACTACGTGTTTTGATCAAGTAATTATAAACTTCTTAGTTTTAGCACTTTTTACATCGCACTTAGGGAAATTTAGCAAGTCCTTGACCGCCAAGGCAAACCACAAATCATTTGTAGTCTACCTTTTACTACACCCTTTCTATGATCGAAGTTCAAATCTTGGTACGCACTCCAAGTTCTTCACATGTTTGAACCACACACAGGCCTTGCATGCCCGCATTCACATGTTCAACCCTCACTGAAGTGTTTCCAACCAGAGCAAAATATTTTTTGGCACGCCCAGTGGGTCCCAAGTGCTAAAAATGGGAACCATGGCAACGCTTCATAAGAAAAAGACTACCACGGCTCACGTAATTTCTCACACAGAACTTGACAACCCTGCTAGTGCTCTTGAACCAAAAACATACGTGACATAGTCCTTATGACCAATAGGGAAACCTTATATGAGATTTCGACCTCTTTGGTTGCATTTATTGTAGTCACAAAACGAACTTTCAAAGGCCATCCACGATCTGAAGACCTAAATTTTTGAATAATCGTTTAACCTACCACCTCCACTACCACCACCACTAGTGGTGCAATTTGGTATTTTAGGCTCTGCCTCTGACTTGAACGAATCTAAACAACCCATCCCTAGCTATTCCAGTTTAATTTTTTACAAATATGTAATTCTTTTTACAAAAAAATTTAAATAGTTTACTTTTTAAGTGTTACCCCGAATGACAAACCAAGAGGAGGGTGAATAGGTTTATAATTAAATTTTCTAATTAAAATTATCACAATTAAATTTTTCTAATTAATTACTCCTTAATAAGATATTTACAATAATAAATATGACAATATCAAAGTATATGAACAAGTATATAATGTAATGCGGAAGTTTAAAGTAGTTTAAGGGATAGAAAGTGCAACCAATGATTTATAGCAGTTCGGCCAAACTGTAATACCCTGGACAACAAAAACAAATATTAAATTAGTAACCGAATTAATGTTATTTAATTTTAAATACAATTAATATTTTTCGCAATAAATTATAAAATTAGGGAGAAACAAAACACAATAATGCGATACGTTGTGGACACACGGAGGACACGTGGCACGATGCATGAGGGTGTGCGTGTGTGCATGTGTGATGTATAGAAGCTATTGGGTGTCTTTGAGTGTGTGTTGTTTGCATGCACGTTGTGCATGTGGGGGTGGGGGTGTATGTCACATAAGAGAGGGAGACTTGTGTTGTGCATGTAGGCCTAGAATTATAAGTATTGAGCTCTAAGTCACGCATGCAACAACAAAAAAGAAAGAGAGATACTGAAAAATAGATAGAAAGAAAATAGAAAGAAAGAGTGAGGGAAAGGAAACGAAAACAACGATACCAGAATTGTTTTTCTACCGAAGTAAATTTTAGTTTCCTCTCCTTTCTTCGATATTTTCTTCTACTTTAAACCTATTATCGAGTGTCGTATCTAGTACAATTTAACTCTCCAAATACTCTAAAAAATATCCA
This sequence comes from Actinidia polygama, assembly GCA_030159135.1. NCBI lineage: Eukaryota > Viridiplantae > Streptophyta > Magnoliopsida > Ericales > Actinidiaceae > Actinidia > Actinidia polygama. The sequence goes on from BRYF01000010.1 coordinate 6,964,297, forward strand.
ATATATATGTATTTTTAAGATTAAAATTCGAATAAGTCACGATCATATTTTATCACTGAAACAGTGACCGTATTTCAATCATAACTTTCTCATATAATGTCCGAATTACTTGATTTAAGATTATTTAGAAATCTATTAGAATTATCTACAAATTTTATGAAGAACATTATTTACAATTCAGAATCTAAATGGTCTAAAATTTACCTTCAAAATAACTTACGAAATTGGAAAAAATAGTTTGAAACAAAACTTTTGTGAATTTTATAAAAATAGTTACATATGTTAGAAAAGTCTAAACATTTTATATGTTATACCTTTATATGTATAGTTGTTATATATTTAATTTCATAAAAAATAGGAAATAGTTTTAATGCCCAAAATATTTATAAACTAAACTGCTGTCAATAAATAGTAAGTACAAAAACTGTGAGAGTTTGACGAATTTATAAAAAAAGTTAGATAACTTAAAAGTTTATAATATTTTTACAGTAGGTGAATATATGTGTATAATATATTGTATAAAAGTTTTAGAGTCAAATTAGCTCTGTAGAATTTTATAAAAATAATAAACCGACTGATTGTCTTTGAAAAATTAATGCAGAAATTCTATTGAAAATTAATAATTTCTAACTTAAAAATTATAAAATCTTAGTATGTTATTCATAGCTACGAGATTGTAAAACTCTAACGATTCAAATATTAAA
>BRYF01000010.1:6992500-6997500 GCA_030159135.1 Actinidia polygama
AGTCCACCTAGCTGCACATCTTCAGAGCATTGGAACGCAGTCTTCGAACGCTAGGATCAAATTCCTTCTGAGCGTTCAAACACTAAGATAAGCGTTCGAACAATAATAGAGTATAGCAAATAGAAAGAAAGAAAAAGAAAAGAAAAGCAAAAGATTTACCATGGGGGAGAGCACATGGGATTATTTCCCATGTGCATCTCAGTTTATACACAGCACACACACACCATCGAAGAGAGGGAGAGAGAGAGAAAGGAAAGGAGAAAAGAAAGGAAGAAAAAGAGAAGAAAGAGAGAGAAAGGAAGAGAGTGAGAGTTTGGAGAGTAACCTAAGCTAAGGAAAGCCATTACAGAAACCTGGGAGAGAGGTAAAGACTTTAACCCTTGTACGTCTAGGTGTATATATATATCTATGTGTGTGTAGAAATAATAGAGGGTGTTAGAAACCCATTTGAGTCCCAATGGATGGACTGGAGGGCTTATAAGCTCAAATAGAAAGATTTGAGGGTGGGGTATAAAACCCCCAAATTATAAATGCTAGGGCTTTGGTTGATTTCAACTTTAGATTCTTTTTATTTTAATGGCCCTACCTTGTCTATTTTGAGTTATTGTAACCCCTTTGAATAATTCTTCATACCCTAGGAGCCTTGGAAGAGATTCGTTATTATTTTGTAAGTTTTGGTAAATTTTAGTAACCATTCCTACTATTGCATACAGCTAGCGTTCGAACGCCAGACACAGTGTTCGAACAGAGACTGTTTAGTACTTAGTGTTCAAACGCCCCATCTCAGCGTTCAAATGCCAAGCCAATTTTTAGGCAATTTTGACATTTTTCCTTAGGATATTTTATTTTGTCCAAAGTATATTAGTAATACCCGAATCCTTAAACTCCATTAACTCCGTGAATTACGCTGTGAATGACAATCAAAGTGGATTATAGAAAATTAGTGATCAAAGAGACCAAATATAAGTTATAATTTAATTAAGTCTTAACTTGAAATTTTTGCCCAGTTTTCCTCTAGGCGTTCCGAACGCCCATATGAGAGTTCGAACGCCAAGGCTAAAAATCAGATTTTTAACTCTCGCACTTATTGAACTGTAAGCAGGATGTTCGAACTCTACCTAACCAAAATCCTTTTTAGCGTTTGAAGGGTCTTTTGAACGTCATATCCAGAAATCCTTCTTAGCGTTCAAAAGCTTAAAGGGGAATTCGAGCGCCGACAGTAAAAAAATCAAAAAATAAAAAGGGAACGTAAAAGCAAAAATAGACGAAACCCATGGGATGATTTCCCTATCAGCAAATAGACACCACATATACACACCCACACTTCATAACCATACAAATACTTCCAACCTCACATACTCACTCACGTATAGAGAAAGAGAGAGAAGAGAAGAAGAAAAGAAAGAAGGAAGAGGAGGAAAGGGAGTAGGAGCTAGGGAAGCTCAAATTAAGCTTGTGGAAGCTTGGGAAGGGAGGTACGATTTCAAAAATCTTAATTTTTGTTAAGTTAAAGTCTTAACTTTAAATTCTAGATCTAGCATGCTAGGGTTCAAATTAATGGTTGAATTTGAGTTATGTAAGTCTCCTTAGGATATCCTTTATATCCTAAAAGCCTTATGAAGATTTGAGTTATGTTGGGGAAGATTTGGAGAAATTATTAGAGACTAGTTACTGTTCATACGATTTCACACAGTGAGCATTCGAACGCCCAAGAACTGCGTTCGAATGGTCTGAACATTATGCCTAGGCCTTAGCGTTCGAACGCCAAGCCTAAATTGAATTAGTTTCAGCTTTTTTCCTTAAAGTGAATTGATTTGTTGTATCCTTATATGTAGGAACGCCGAGCGTAGAGCCTTGACAAGGGAACCTAGGTGAGTACACAATGACATGTACAAAACCTATATATTTTCAAAATTATTTTCAATGCATATTATGTATATACAAATATTTTCCATGTTTCAATGCATAAAATGAGTATGTTAAGATATAAATGTCATATCTTATAAAGCATGCAAATGTTGTTATATTATTTATTGAAATCCATGGATATATGATTGATTGAAAAGTAAAGTATGTTCAGAATATGTATGTACGGTGACACTGGGAGTCCTCTCTAACGGGACCTAAAGTCAGATAGTCCTAAGGTAGATGTGGGACGTGAAATAAAATCATTTGCAAATTGAGATATCTCAGGCCTAAAGAGCCACCCGACCTATATGGTCACTCAGTTCAGCCGAGTTATTACAATTTTCAGCTATGATATGCCTATGTGCATCTTTCAGATATGTCATGTATGACTATAGAAGTATGTATGAAATGCCTATGTGAGCATCACGTTTATGAAAGTTATATTTCAAGAAAAAGTTATGTTTATACTCACATGTTTTATGTATATGATGTATGTATGATATGAAATCATCCATGGTATTTTATGTTTATACATTGATGTTATTCACTAAGCTTTGGCTTACATTTTAAAAAACAAACAATTTCAGGTAGCCACTCCGAAGAGCCATAGAAAAAGGCATCATGTGGATTTAGTTTCGTAGCCTATGGGCCTTATGATATGTAGTAATGTACGGCCATAATATGTAGAATTTAATTTGGCCATAAGTTGTATGTTAATAGTTAAATTTAGGCATAACTCTATATACAGTGTGCGCACATCACATAGTTTATTTTTAGTATTATGACGTTTCCACAAAAGAAAAATTTATGTCATTTTAAATGATATTGCACAGGTAAGTTGGCATTGGCGACCAACCGCTGCCCATCACATGCCCACAATCCGTATAGGGCAGGTTGCGGGGCGTGACAAAGTGATATCAGAGCCATAGGCTTATACAGTACATAGAGCTATGTGTTTACACCATACGACGATACAGTCACTCTAGATAAAAGTCTAAGACTGACTAGAATATGCGTTATATGATACATTATATGATGTGCTATGCTACGACGTAATGTAGCTATTGTTATACATATATGTCTAAACGCTAAATGTACTTGTAGAAGCTATGCCGCCTAGAAGAGGTCAAGGCCGTAGAGGGGCAGTAGAGCCCGAAGGCCGAATCGACCGAATAGAGAGAATCCTTGAAGGACTAGTTCAAGTAGTCTATGAGGTTCACAACAATAACCATGACAATGCGCCTAAGCAACTGGCAATTCCAATACTGGGAGCAAATATGATGCCCCATACCACAATTAAGTAGTTTCAACAATTGAAGCCCCTAACTTTTAATGAAAACCCAGATGCCATGGCCGTGGAGTCTTGGCTATTGGGTATCGAGAGGGTGTTTGAAGTTCTATCATGCACAAAGGAGCAGAAGGTGGTATTTGTCACGTTCACATTTGAAGGAGCCGCATTAATTTGGTGGCAATTGAAGAAGCCATTGGAGCCATTGTGGTTATGGCCTAGATTTTTGAAAGTATTCAATGAGGAGTACTTTCCAGAGATGGTTCGAGATCTGAAAGTTCAAGAATTCCTAAATTTAAAGCAAGGGAACACGACAGTAGTTGAATATAATGATGAGTTTATGGAGTTGACATTGTGCCCCCTCCCTACCTCATTTCTTCGATGAAAGCACGTCGCTTGATTCAGAAAGGAAGTCAAGCATTCTTATCCAGTGTTGTCGACACGCATGTCTTCTCACCATCCTTAGAGAATATTCAGACTGTCCGAGAGTTTCCAGATGTCTTTCCAGATGAGTTCAGGATTTTTAAGTGGGAATTCATTGACCCCGCTGAGAATTACCGAAAATCCATGAATCAATAAATCTAATGAAGCATCGACATGCCCAACTTGTCAGAGGAAGCATTGGGGCGAGTGTCGCATGGGAAGTAGAGCTTGTTATGGGTGTGTCCAAGAAGGGCACCAAATTAAAGATTGTCCGACGAGGAACAGAATTCAAGGAGCTGGAACATCGGCGTCAACCTCAGTACAGCAGCCTCAATCAAGAAGGAGAAATAACCAACCATGGTAAGGTCGAGCTTTTGCCCTTACACCAGGGAATATTCCAACTACCACCTCAGTTGTGTCAGGTATGCTTCCCATTTGTGGTCAACCTGCACTCGTCCTTATAGATTCTGGTCCCACCCATTCATTTGTTTTGAGTTATTTTGAGCAATATTTGAATGTCTTCCCAGTACTCCTAGAGTGTGAGTTATCAGTATCCTTACCTTCTGGGGATTCTATGTCATGTGATAGAGTGTATAAGTCTTGCGAAATTCATGTCAATAATTTACCCATGTTTGTAGACCTTATACCCTTAGAGATGCATGGTTTTGACGATATCCTAGGGATGGATTGGCTGTCTTCCTACCGTGCACTCATTGATTGCGAGTTTAAGAGAGTAGTGTTTCACTCGTTTTCTCATTCAGGATTAATCTTTGAAGGAGTTGGGGTTGTGCCACCTCCATATCTCATTTCTTCTATGAAAGCGCATCGCTTGATTCAGAAAGAAATTCAAGCATTCTTATGCAGTGTTGTTAACACGCATGTCTCCTCACCATCCTTAGAGGATATTCATGTTGTTCAGGAGTTTCCAGATGTCTTTCCAAATGAGTTACCAGGTTCCTTAGTGGACCGAATTTTTGAGTTCTATATAGATCTAAATCCGGGTACTAGACCCATTTCCAAAGCTCCCTATCGTATGTCACTGTTAGAATTGAAAGAGCTGAAGGTACAACTTCAAGATTTGTCAGAGAAATGATTTATTCATCCTAGTGTTTCACCTTGGGGTGCTCCTATATTGTTTGTACGGAAGAAGGATGGAACGATAAGATTGTGCATAGACTACCGAGAGTTAAATAAAGTAACCATTAAGAATAAGTACCCATTACCAAGGGTGGATGATCTGTTTGATCAGCTACAGGGCGCCCAAGTGTTCTCTAAAATCGATCTAAGATCAGGTTATCACCAACTGAAAGTTAGAGCGAGCGACATAGAAAAGACAACTTTCTAGACCAGATATGGCCATTATGAATTCTTCATCATGCCG
>BRYF01000010.1:7002500-7005000 GCA_030159135.1 Actinidia polygama
ATTTGGGTTATTGTAGACCATCTCACTAAGTTGGCACCCTTCTTGCCAGTGAAGACCACGTATTCATTATCGAAGTATGCGAACTTAAACATTGCAGAAATCATTCGATTTCCCGATACGCCTGTGTCGATAGTGTTGGATCGAGATATGAGGTTTATGTCAAAGTTTTGAAAAAGCTTGCAAAGAGCTTTGGGCACCGAATTGAATTTTAGTACCGCTGTCCATTCACAGACAGATGGACAATCGGAGAGAAAAATTCAAACCTTAGAGGATATGCTACGCTTATGTGTTCTCGACTTTCAAGGAAGTTGGGAAGCACACTTGCCACTAGTGGAGTTTGCCTCCAACAATAGTTATCACGCAAGTATCAGAATGGCACCGTACAAAACACTTTATAGAAGAAAATGTAGATCGTTCATATGTTGGACTGAAGTTGGAGAGCGATAAATTTTGGGGTCATAGATCGTTCAACTGACCACCAATAAGATCAAAGTGATTCAACAACGACTATAAACCGCTCAAAGTCACCAAAAGAGTTATGCAGATGTTCGGAGACGTGAATTAGAGTTTGAAAAAGGTGACCATGTGTTTTTGAAAGTATGTCTTCTTCCAAGGGGATAAGACGTTTTGACAAACAGGGGAAGTTAAAGCCGAGATACATAGGACCGTTCCGGATTCTTCAACGAATTGGAACCTTCGCTTATCGTATTGCCCTTCTACCAAAGCTTTCACACGTTCACGATATTTTTCACGTCTCAATGTTACGAAAGTACGTTCATGACCCCGCGCATGTGATCAGTCACTATCCTTTGGAAGTAAGTGAAGACATGAGCTATGCCGAGAAACCGATCGAAATTATGGATCGTCGAGATCAAGTTTTTAGGAAAAAGGTCATAACCTTAGTAAGAGTTATATGGCAGAACCATACATGGGAGAAATCAACTTAGGAATGAGAAAATGAGATGCGAGAATGTTTTCCGTCCCTATTTGAATGAATGTTGTAATAATTTAAGTACGTTATTAGAAGAAACTGAACATTTTTAATTTCCAGTATCAACATCTTTATTCAATCTTCAATTACCATTTTGGTAGTTCAACTACCCAAGCAACTCAGAGAAGGCCGATTTGTCTTGAATAGCACCAATCGGGGAAACCATGTTGTAGGCAGCCTAGACTGAGAAGGAAGTTAAGGCAGTCGCAACGAAAGGTCAACCCTACAATCAAACGCATTAACGATCACAATTGAGATACACGATTACTCGAAGAATTTTATCAGAGTGCGCCGTAGAAGCATGACTTTAGCCAAGTTTGAGGACAAACTTTTATAAAAAAGGGAAAATTGTAACACCCTGAATCCTTAAACTCCATTAACCCCGTGAATTACGCCGTGAATAATAATCAAAGTGGATTATAGGAAATTAGTGATCAAAGAGACCAAATATAAGTTAAAATTTAACTAAGCCTTAATTTGAAATTCTTGCCCAGTTTTCCTCTATGCGTTCGAACGCCCATATGAGAGTTCGAATGCCAAAGCTAAAAACCGAATTTTCAACTCTTGCATTTATCGAACTATAAGCAGGATGTTCGAATCCTGCCCAGCCAAAATTCTTTTTAGCGTTTGAACGGTCTTTCGAACTGCCAGGTCTAGAAATCCTTCTTAGCTTTTGAATGCTTAAAGGGGGCGTTCGAACGCCGACAAAAAAAAAAGTCAGAAAATAAAAAGGGAACATAAAAGCAAAAATAGACAAAATCGATGGGATGATTTCCCTATTAGCCAATAGACACCACATATACACACCCATACTTCATAACCATACAAACACTTCCAACTTCACACACTCACTCACTCACATATATATATATAGAGAGAGCGAGAAGAGAAGAAGAAAAGAAAGAAGGAAGAGGAGGAAAGGGAGTAGGAGCTAGGGAAGCTCAAATCAAATTTGTGGAAGCTTGGGAAGGGGAGGTAAGACTTCAAAAACCTCAATTTTTGTTAATTTAAAGTCTTAACTTTAAATTCTAGATCTAGCATGCTAGGGGTTAAATTAATGGTTGAATTTGAGTTATGTAAGTGTCCTTAGGGTATCCTTCATATCCTAAAAGCCTTAGAAAGATTTGAGTTATGTTGGGAAAGATTTGGAGAAATTATTAGAGACTAGTTACTTTTCATATGATTTCACACAGTGAGCATTCAAATGCCCAAGAACAGCGTTCGAACGATCTGAACATTATGCCTAGGCGTTCGAACACCACTTGTAGAATACTTTTGAGCGTTCGAATAGTTGGTCACTTTTAGCCTTAGCATTCGAACGCCAATTCCAATGTTCGATCGCCAAGCCTAAATTGAATTAGTTTTAGCTTTTTTTCTTAAATTGAATTGATGTGTTGTATCCTTATATGTAGGAACACCGAGCGTAGAGCCTTGACAAGGGAACCCAAGTGAGTAACACAATGACATGGACAAAATTTATGTATTTTCAAAATGATTTTCAACGCATAT
>BRYF01000010.1:7037500-7040000 GCA_030159135.1 Actinidia polygama
ATTTCGAGTTGGAGGAGGGGGACCACATGTTCTTAAAGGTATCTCCTTCCAAGGGGATAAGTAGTTTTGGAAAAAAGGAGAAATTGAAACCGAGATATATCGGACCATTCGAAGTCCTTCAGCGAATTGGAGTCGTTGCTTATCGTATTGCTCTTCCACCGGAGCTTTCACACGTTCATGACGTTTTTCATGTGTCCATGCTACGGAAGTATATTCACGACCCTACATACATGGAAAGAATCTACTTGGGAACGCGAGGATGAAATTCGCGAACATCATCCTTTTCTGTTCGAATAGACTTGTATCAAGTTTGAGGACAAACTTTTAATGAGGGAGGGGAGGATGTAACACCCCGAAATCTTAAATCTATTTTAGGTGTGTAAATTATGACATGTATGTTAATTTATGTGAGTAATTAGGAATTCAAGTTTCAAATTGAGTAATTAAAGTTAGAGTATCTTTAAAACCTTAGACTTGAGATTTCTGCCCAATTTTTTTCCTACCGTTCGAACGCTAGAATGGGCGTTCGAACACTAAAGCCAGAACCCTATGGTGTTTGAATGGTCGATAGAGCGTTCGAACGCTAAAACAAAAAATCAATTTTCATGCTATCTAGACTGTCAAACAATAAATAGAATCGTTCAAATGCTAGTATTGGAGTTCGAACGCTAAAGCCAAAAATTAGTTTTAGGTCTTCTGAGCGTTCGAACATGGCGTTCAAACTCAATGGTCAAATTCTTTTTTAGCGTTCGAACGCTAAGTTTCGCGTTCAAACGGTGACAGCAGTTTGGGAAAATAAAAAGAGGAACACAAAAGTTAGGGTGCGGGGGAGCATATGGGATAAATTCCCATATGTGTCTAGATTTATATACACACATACACCTTGTATACACACACTCCGCAGACAGAGAGAGAGAGAGAGAGAGAGAGAAAGAAGAAAGGAAAGGAAGAAAAGAGGAAGAGGAAAAGGATAGAAAGAGGGAGCTTAGAGGGCTCAATCAAGGCAAGGAAAAGCCATTTGGAAGCTTGAGAAAGCTTAAGGAAAGAGGTAAAACTTCTAAACCCTTGTATGTGTAAGAAAAAGTATGTATATGTGCGTATGGTGAGGTTAGGGACCATTTTTGGAACCTCAATAGGTAGATTTGAAGGTGGAAATTGAAAATCCCCAAATTTTTCCATGTTAGGGTTTGTTCGAATTAGAATCCTAGATCTATCATGTTAGATTGAGCTATGAGAGTTCATTTTGAGTTATTTGATACCCCAGAGTGATTCTTTGAACACTAAGAGTGTTAGACGGGAGTTGGGTTGTGTTTGGAGGAAATTTGGTAAAGTTCAGTAGCCTTTCTATTGTTGCTCACAGTCAGCGTTCGAACGCCAGACCCAACGTTCCAACGCAAAGACCATTTTCAGGCAGTTTTGACCTTTTTCCTTGGAACAACTTAATTGACCCAAAGTATGTTAGGCCCCTAATCCACATGTATGGAGGCTTTAAGTCTACGTCTAAAAGGTCTTAACCTAGAATGAGAGTACTTAAGATTGAGTCGAGAGTTGCATTGGTTAATTCATTTAAAATTAAAATATAGTGTTGATATTTTCATGCCTTAAATGTAGGGACATGCAGCTTAACGCCTACCCACGAGGAGCAAGGTGAGTAACACGATATCATGGACAAAATTATGTACCTTCGAAATATTTTCAATACGTACTTTGTATATTCAAATGCTTTCATGTTTTGATACACAAAATGAATATGTTACGCTATGAATGACATGTCTTCTATAATTTGCACGTGTTATTCTGCTAATTATCGAACCCCCATGAATGAATGTTTTAACATGATTGTGAAATGACTTTTGATGTATAGCATGATTTTCAATGAAAAATAAAGTATATTCAAAGTATGTATGCATAGTGACACTCGGGGGTCCTTTAGTGGCGGGACTTTAATCAAGCCCGATAGTCCTAAGGTAGATTGGGGACGTGAAATAAGACTATCTACAATTGAGATATCTCTGGCCTAAAGTGCCCACTATAACGTATATGGTTAGTATGTTATGCCGAGTTGTTACACTTTTTCAATTATGTTATGTGTGATTATGAAAACAAAGTTATGTTTATGCTCATATGTTTTAAGTTGAATGTTATATGTATGATATGCAAATGATCCATGATATTTTACGTTCATGTATAATTGTTATTCACTAAGCAATTAACTTATGATTTTAAAAATCAATTTCAAGAAGCCAATTCGAGGAGCCGTAAGGAAGTCGATGAGCAGACTTTAGTTTTTAGCCTAAGGGCCTTTATAATGTATTGTATGGGCTAGACCCTATTTTATATAGTTATGCTATGTATGTTTACAAATGGCCAAGTCATGTATAATTAAAGTCAGACACGTTATGTACGTATGAAGTTTAAATACTTACATACAACTCTGTATACTTTATGTGCACATTACATTTTCTATTTTCAGTTATTATGATGTTTTCGCAAAAAAATT
>BRYF01000010.1:7047500-7057500 GCA_030159135.1 Actinidia polygama
TCATCCTAGGATGGATTGGTTGTCCTCCTACTGTGCACTCATCGATTGTGAACTTAAGCGAGTAGTGTTTCACTCTTTTGCTCATTCGGGACTAATCTTTTACAGAGTGACATTTTACGTCCCCCACTTTACCTTAGGAAACTTAGGCTAGATTAAGGTCCCACCACGGGAGACCCCGAGTGTCACTATGCATGCTTATCTTGAACATACTTAACTTTCATATCGATTCTTTCTAGGCTATGAAATCATTTCGAAATCATACTAAAACATTCATCCATGGGTTTCATTAATTAGCATAACAATACTTGCATACTTGAAAAAATATGACATTATATTGAGAACATAGTATTTTATGCATTAAAAGCATGGAAAACGATTGAATACACTATGATAAGTATTGAAACACCATTTTGAAAATACATAGATTTTGTCCATGGTATCGTGTTACTCACATGAGTTTCCTTGACTAGGTACTATGTTTAGTGTTCCTGCATTTAAAAGAACATAAAGCATAAAAATGTCAACTATGTTCAAAATAAATGAATTAACTAATACAACTCTCGACTCGATCTACTGTACTCTTGAAAGCGACCCTAAGTCTCTCAATAGGTAGTTTAAGAAGACCCAATATACTTTGAACCAATTCTAATGTCTCAAGGAAAAATGCTGAAATTGCCTGAAAACAGACCTGGCGTTTGAACGCTGGATTTGGCGTTCGAATGCTGTTCATGGGCGTTCGAACGCTGCCTACGTTCAATGACAAAAATAGTGACTGATCTTAACAATTTTTACCAAACTAAACTAAATTCTTCCCTACTTCTCCTAATGCCCCTAGGGTACAAAGATTGACCCAAGTAGGTCACAATAACTAAAAATCAACCTTCAATTTGGACTATAGCATGCTAGATCTAAAATTGAACTCAAGGTAAAACCCTAACATTAAAACTTATGGGATTTTTCAAACCCACTCTCAATCTACTTTATTTGAGTCCAAATACATGTTATTTTACGTAATTGACTCAATAGAGTCCTTAAACTAACCTACATTACATTTATACACATATATAAAAGTTTGGGCTTGACTTATCAAGCTTAATGTTGGATTATGGCTTCCAAATCTTCACAATGGCTCCTCCTAGTTTGAGCGAAGCTCTTAAGGCTTTCTCTCTCTCTCTCTTTCTCTCTCTCTCTCTCTCTTCTTCCTTCTTCCTTCTTCCTTTTCTTTTTCTTTTCTTTTTCTCTCTCTTTTCTCTCCCCTTCTCTCTCAGGTAGTGTAGGTGTCATGCCCCGCAACCCGGCCTATGCAGATCGTGGGCGCGTGATGGCCGACGGCTGTCCGCCAAGGCCAACTTACCTGTCTTCTGGTTGATCTCCTGTACAATATCATTTAAAATGACATAAATTTTTCTTTTGCGAAAATGTAATCATACTGAAAATAATAAAGTGTCACGTTCATACTGTATACAGAGTTGTGCCTAAGTTCAACTATTTACATACATCTTGTGGCCAAATTAATTATACATGTCATGGCCGTACATTACTACATAACGTAAGGTCCATAGGTCACAAAACTAAATCCATATGATGTCTTCTTCTATGGCTCTCCGGAGTGACTATCTGAAATTGTTTATTTTTGAAAATGTAATCTAAAGCTTAGTGAATAACATCAATGCATGAACATAAAATACCATGGATGATTTCACATCATACATATATCAAATACATAAAATATGTGAGTATGAATATAACTTTTTCTTGAAATATAACTTTCATAAACGTGATGCTCACATAGACATTTCATACATACTTCTATAGTCATACATGACATATCTGAAAGATGCACATAGACATAACATAACTGAAAATTATAAAAACTCGGCTGAACTAAGTGATCATATAGGTCGGTGGCTCTTTAGGCCTGAGATATCCCGATTTGCAGATGATTTTATTTTACGTCCCACATCTACCTTAGGACTATCTGACTTTAGGTCCCATCAGAGAGGATTCCGAGTGTCACCATACATACATATTCTGAATATACTTTGCTTTTCAATCAATCATATATCCATGAATTTCAATACATAATATAACATTTGCATGCTTTAGAAGATATGACATTTATATCTTAACATACTCATTTTATGCATTGAAACATGAAAAATATTTGTATATACATAATATGCGCTGAAAATTATTTTGAAAATACATAGGTTTTGTCCATGTCATTGTGTTACTCACCTGGGCTCCCTTGTCTAGGCTCTACTCTCGGCGTTCCTACATATAAGGATACAACACGTCAATTCACTTTAAGGGAAAAGGCTGAAACTAATTCAATTTAGGCTTGGCGTTCGAACGTTGGAATTGGCGTTGGAACGCTAAGGCTAAAAGTGGCTGACCGTTCGAATGCTCAAAATTTTTTTACAAGTGACGTTCGAACGCCTAGGCATAATGTTCAGACCGTTCGAATACTCACTGTGTGAAATCATATGAACAGTAACTGGTCTCTAATAATTTCTCCAAATCTTCCCCAATACAACTTAAATCTTTCTAAGGCTTTTAGGATGTGAAGGATACCCTAAAGAGACTTACATAACTCAAATTCAACCATTAATTTGAACCATAGCATGCTAGATCTAGAATTTAAAGTTAAGGTAAAATCCTAAACTAGACATACATATATAACTATACGATTTGTGAGTTTATACCTCTTCTAAATGCTTCCTTGAGTTTCCAAAAATGACTTCCTAGCTTGAGTTGAGCTCTAATGTCTCACTATTTCTCTTCTCTTTCTTTCCTTTCCTTCTTTCTTTTCTTTTCTTTTCTTCTATTTCTCTCTTGTACGTGAGTGTGTGTGGTTGGGAGTGAAGTGTGGGTGTGTATATATGGTGTATATTGGCTGATAGGAAAATCATCCCATGGGTTCGTCCATTTTTGCTTTTATGTTCCCTTTTTATTTTTGATTTTTACTGTTGGCGTTCGAACGTCCCTTTAAGTATTCAAACGCTAAGAAGGATTTCTGGATCTAGTGTTCGAAAGACCGTTTGAACGCTAAGAAGGATTTTGTCTGGGCAAGGTTCGAACGTCCTGCTTACAGTTCGATAAGTGTGAGAGTTGAAAATCTAGTTTTTAGCCTTGGCATTCGAACTCTCATATTGGCATTCAAACGCCTAGAGGAAAACTGGGTAGAAATTGCAAGTTAAGGCTTAATTAAATTTTGACTTATATTTGGTCTCTTGATCACTATTTTCTATAATCCACTTTGATTATCATTCACGGTGTAATTCACAGGGTTAATGGAGTTTAAGAATTCGGGGTGTTACATTCTCCCCTCCTTTATATAAGTTTATCCTCAAACTTGGCTAACGTCATGCTTCCGCTGCGCACTCTGATAAAATTCTTTGAGTAATCGTATATCTAACTTGTGATTGTTAATGCGTCTGATTGTGGGGTTGACCTTTCGTTGCGACTGCCTTAACTGCCCTCTCAGTCTGGGAACCCAACAACATTGTTTCCTCGATTGGCACTATCCAAGATAAATCGGCCTTCTCCAAGTTGTTTGGGTAGATGAACTACCAAAATGGTAATTGAAGATTGAATAAGGATGGTTATATTGGAAATTAAAATTGTTCAGTTTATTCTAATAACGTACTTCAATTATTATAACATTCATTCAAATAGAGACAGACAATGTTCTCGCATCTCATTTTCTCGTTCCCAAGTTGATTCCTCCCACGTATGGTTTTGCCATATAACTCATACTAAGGTTATGACCTTGTTCCTAAGAACTTGGTCGCGACTATCTATAATTTCGATCGGTTTCTCGGCATAGCTCGTATCTTCACTTACTTCCAAAGGATAATGACTGATCACATGCGTGGGGTCGTGAACGTACTTTCATAATATTGAGACATGAAAAATATTGTAAATGTATGAAAGCTCTGCTGAAGGGCAATACAATAAGCGACGGCTCCAATTCCTTGAAGAATTTGGAACAGTCCTATGTATTTCAGGTTTAACTTCCCTTTTTTGCCAAAATGACTTATTCCCTTAGAAGGAGATACTTTAAAAAACACATGGTCACCTTTTTCAAACTCTAATTCTCGTCTCTGAACATCTGCATAACTCTAAGTGCGAGAGTTGAAAATCTGGTTTTTAGCCTTGGCGCTTGATCTCTCATATTGGCATTCGAACGCCTAGAGAAAAACTGGGCAGAAATTACAAGTTAAGGCTTAATTAAATTCTAACTTATATTTGGTTTCTTGATCACTAATTTTCTATAATCCACTTTGATTATCATTCACGGGGTTAATGGAGTTTAAGGATTCGGGGTGTTATAGTAGGTGCGTGTGGTGTATATTTGCTAAGGAAAATTTAATCCCATGTGCCTTCACCCACTGTAAACTTGTGTTCCCTTTTTATTTTTCATTTTATATTGTTACCGTTCGAACGATCCTTTTGGCGTTCGAACGCTAAGAAGGATTTGGCCCCAGCGTTCGAACGCCCCGTTCAAACGCTAAGAAGAAATTTAGTTATCTAGAGTTCGAACGCCTCTTTTTAGCATTCGAAATCCCCGAAAGCTTACATTTAAAATTTTGCCTTAGCGTTCGAACTCCCATATTGGCGTTCGAATACCAAGAAGAAATTGGCTAACCGTTCTAACGCTCCTATTGGCGTTTGAACGCTGAGAAGAAAACTGGGCAGAAACTTAAAGTCTTAAGGTTTTGAAAAATTCTAACTTAGGTTTGGTCTCTTTGACCCTTATGTTCTGATTAGTTACACAAATTTGCATACGCGTCGTTCTTTATAATTTATGGAATTTACGGATTCGGGGTGTTACATCCTTCCCTCCTTTATAAAAGTTTGTCTTCAAACTTGGCTAACTTCATAATTTTCATTGTTCATTCTGTATTCGACTCGGTTTTTGCATTTTCTCCACGCCTTCATTATGCACTTTGATTAACTTCTTCGCGTCATTGTATGTCAAAGTTGTGTTGATTGTGGGGTTAACTCCTTATTGCGACTGCCTCTACTGCCCTCTCAGTTAGGCAACCTACAACATGGTATCCCGGTTGATACTATCCAAGACAAATCGGCCTTCCCCGAGATGTTTGGACAGATGAAACTACCAAAATAGTATTAAAGATGAAATAGAAATATTGATACCATGAAATAGAACTGTTGAGTTTCTTTTAACATGCGTACCTTAACTTATTACAAATGTTCATTCAAATAGAAACGGATAAGCTCCCGCATTTTATCTTATCGTTCCCAAGTGGATTCTTCCCACGAATGGTTTTTCCATAAAACTTGCACTAGTGGAATTGTTTTATTTCTAAGAATTTGGTCAGACTATCCATAATCTCTATTGATTTCTCGACATAGCTCAAGTCTTCACTCATGTCTAACTTATTACAAACGTTCATTCAAATAGAAACGGATAACGCTCTTGCATTTCATCTTCTCGTTCCCAAGTGGATTTTTCCCACGAATGGTTTTTCCATAAAACTCGCACTAGTGGAATTGTTTTGTTTCTAAGAATTTGGTCACGACGATCCATAATCTCGATTGATTTCTCGACGTAGCTCAAGTCTTCACTCACGTCTAAAGGATAGTTATTGATCAAGTGCGTAAGGTCGTGAACATACTTTCGTAACATTGAAACATGAAAGACGTCATGAACGTGTGAAAGTTCTAGTGGAAGAGCAACACGATAGGCGACGGTTCCAATTCGTTGAAGAATCTTAAACGTTCTGATGTATTTTGGTTTCAACTTTCCTTTCTTGCCAAACAACTTATCCCCTTGGAAGGAGACACTTTTAAAAATACATAGTCCCCTTCAAACGCTAACTCTCGTCTCCGAACATCTGCATAGTTGTTTTGGCAACTCTGGGCGGTTTGAAGTCCCTGTTGAATCATTTTAATCTTGTCAGTGGTTAGCTAAACAATCTCTGGCCCCAAAATCTATCGTTCTCCTACTTCGGTCCAACAGACTGGCGACCTACATTTTCTCTCGTAGAGTGCTTCGTACGGTGCCATTCCGATACTTGCATGAAAACTATTATTGTAATCGAACTCCACTAGTGGTAAATGCGTTTCCCAACTCCATTGAAAGTCGAGTATACATAACCGTAGCATACCCTCTAAGGTCTGGATAGTCCTCTCTAATTGCCCGTCCGTCTACGAGTGGAAAATGGTGCTAAAATTTAGTTCGGTGCCCAAAGCCCTTTGTAGACTTTTCCAAAACTTCAACGTAAACCTCAGATCTCGATCTGACACTATTGAAATAGATGTACCGTGGAGTCGTATAATTTCCGCAATGTAAAGATTTGGATACTTCGTCAAGGAATACGTGGTCTTCACTAGCAAGAAGTGTACTGACTTAGTTAGACAGTCTATAATGACCCAAATGGCATTACAACCCCTTGGCGAGTTCGGTAACCCAACAACGAAATCCATTGTAATATGCTCCTATTTCCATTCTGGTATTAGTAGCGATTGTAGTAGTCCTACTGGCCTTTGGTGTTCTGCTTCAACTTGCTGACATTGTAGGCATTGCGACACAAATTCCGCTATCTCTTTCTTCATTTCCGGCCACCAAAATATTTCTTTCAAATCTTGGTACATTTTCATTCCTCCCAGATGTATTGTGAATTTCGTACTGTGAGCTTCCTCCAAACTTTGTCTTTTGACTTCAGATAAAGCTGGAACACATAAACGGCCTCAAAACTAAAGTGCTACATCTTGTAAAGTGAAATTAGGCTTTGGATTTACTTGCATCTCCTCATAAATCTTTCACAAGTACGGATCTTCTGGTTGTATGAGTTTCACAACTTCCATTAATGTAAATTGAGCAATCATGGCATTAAGCATTTCATTGGTGTCCGGTGCAACAACTTCAATTCCCACTATCTCTAACTCAATGAATTAAGGTACTTGCGACGTAACAAAATATGCTAAATTAACGACCGACTTTCGGCTTAAAGCGTCAGCTACAACTTTGGCTTTTCTCGGGTGATACTAAATGAGAATGCCATAATCTTAAAGCGTCAGCTACAACTCAAGCCATCTACGTTGTCTCATATTCAGTTCTTTCTGGGTGAAAAGGTACTTTAAGCTCTTATGATCGGTGAAGACTTCACATGTCACTCCGTACAAATAGTGGCGCCAAATCTTCAAAGCAAATACCACAACTGCTAATTCTATATCATGAGTTAGATAATTCTTCTCATGTGGTCTCAACTGTCTTGAGGCGTAGGTAATCACTTTCCCATGTTGCATCAACATGCATCCTAACTCTCGATGTGAAGCATCGTTGCAAATGGTAAAATCGTCTAGTCCGAAAGGTAAAGCTAAAATCGATGAGGATACTAATCGTTTCTTCAGTATTTGAAAACTCTTCTCTCATTTCTCATTCTATTCAAATGGAACATTCTTTCGCATAAGTTGCGTCAAAAGAGTTTCAATTCTAGAGAATTTTTTGACAAATCTCTGGTCGTATTCAGCTAAACTCATGAAACTTCTGACTTCTATAACATTCGTTGGCCTCTGCCAATTCACAATGACTTCGACCTTGTAAGGATCGACAGACACTCCATCTATACTGATTATGTGTCAAAGAAAAGTCACACTCGATAGCCAAAACTCACACTTCTTCAATTTAGCATACAATTTCCTATTCCGTAAGGTTTGCAAAACCATCCTCAAGTGTTGTTCATGTTTTGCAAAACTTTTAGAATACACTAAAATATCATCAATAAAAATGATAACGAAATTATCAACAAAATGTTTGAATACCTGGTTCATCAAATACATGAATGCAGTTGGCGCATTGGTGACTCCGAATGGCATAACAACAAATTTGAAATATCCATATCCAGATCTGAAAGCGGTCTTCTTGGTGTCACTTGCTCTAACTTTCAGTTGGTGATACCTTGACCTTAGGTCAATCTTAGAAAACACTTGAGCACCTTGAAGTGAGTCAAACAAATCATCTACCATTGGCAATGGGTACTTGTTCTGAATAGTGACTTTATTCAGCTCTCGGTAATCTATGCATAATCGCATGGTTCCATCTTTCTTCCATGCAAACAATTCAGGAGCACCCCAAGGTGAAATGCTCGGATGAATGAATCCCTTTTCCAACAAATCTTGGAGTTAAACTTTCAATTCTTTCAATTCTAAAGGAGACTTACGATAAGGAGTTTTGGAAATGGGTTTAGTACCCGGATTTAGATCTATGTAAAATTCAATCTCTCAATCCACTAAAGAACTAGGTAAATCATCAGGAATTCCCGGACAACATGGATATTTTCTAAAGATGGTGGGGAAATGTGTGTGTCCACAACACTACACAAGAATGCTTCATTTCCCTTTTTGAATCAAGCGATGTGCTTTCATGAAAAAAATGAGATAGGGAGTAGGCACAATGCCAACTCCTTCGAAGATTAGTTCTGAATGAGCAAGCGAGTGGAGCACTACTCGCTTAAGATGACAATCTATGAGTGCACGGTAAGAAGACAACCAATCCATCCCTAAGATGACGTCAAAACCATGCATCTCTAAGGCTATGAGGTCTACAAACATTGGTACGTCATTGACTCGTATTTCATGAGAATGGTAGACTCTATCACATAACATGGTGTCCTCGGAGGGCAACAACATTCATAATTCATATGCAAGGGTACTGGGGAGGTACTCAAATAATGCTCAGAAGGATATGAAATAAAAGATTGAATAGAACCAGAATCTATAAGGACATGTGCAGGTTGACCATAAATAAGGAGTATACCTGACATTACTGAGGTGGTAGCTGGGGTATTCTCTGATACAAGTGCAAAGGCTCAGCCTTGCCGTGATTGATTATTCCTCCTTCCAGTTGGCGGCTGTTGGACTAAGGCTAATGCCGATGTTCCAGCTCCTTGAATTCTACTCCTCATTGGACAATCTTTAATTTGGTGCCCCTCTTGGCCACACTCGTAAGAACCTTTAGTTCCCATGCGACACTCACCCCGATGCTTCCTCTGATAAGTAGGGCATGTCGGCAATTCGATGGATCCACTTCTCCCTTGATTCATAGTATTCCTTTGCTGAGTTGATGAGTTCCCGCTAGAAGACCTGAACTCTGCCATTTCGAACTCTGTCCTCTACTAATCTTTCCTCCAGACCTCTTCTTGTTGGTCTCCTAATATTGGGCACTCTCATTTAACGATCTCTCTACAATTATTGCTCTTTGAAGAACTTCTTGATGAGTTGGTAATCGTAGTATGTTCACTTTATTGTGAATACTAAATCTTTAATTTCGTGTTCCCTTTTTTATTTTTCAGTTTCTACTATGGGCGTTCGAACGCTTAGAAGGGTTTTGGACTATGGCGTTCAAAAGGTCGTTCGAACACTCAATAGGATTTTGCACAATGAGCGTTCGAACCCTCTTGCTTACAGTTCAAAACATGCGAGGCCTGAGATTTGGGTTTTTGGTCTTACTGTTCGAACGCTCCAAATGTGCTGTCAATGGGCGTTTGAACGCCTAGGCAAAATGCTCGACCGTTCAAACGCTAATCCTGGCGTTCGAACGCTAAGAAGGAAATTGGGCATAAATCATAAGTTAAGGTTTAAATAAATTCTAACTTATTTTTTAGTCTCTTTGACCATTAACTTCCTATAAACTACTTTGATTGTCGTTTATGGCGTAATTTACAGAGTTAATGGAGTTTAAGTATTCAGGGTGTTACATTCTCCCTTCCCTTATAAAAGTTTGTCCTCAAACTTGGCTAACGTCATCATGCTTCTGTTGCGCACTCTAATAAAAAATTTCGCGTATTTGTATGCCTAACTTATAATCGTTAATTCGTCTGATTGTGGGGTTGACTTTTCGTTGCGACTGCCCTCTCAGTCTAGGCTTACAATATAGTTTTCCCCGTTTAGTACTATCCCAACCAAGTCGGTATTCCTCGAATTACTTGGGTAGATGAAATTCTCAAAATGGTAATGAAGGTTAAATAGG
>BRYF01000010.1:7062500-7065000 GCA_030159135.1 Actinidia polygama
ACATCATATGGCCAATAAGTACATGGCGTAAGTTCTAATCCATCATCATAAGTACAAAGGCCTCTTGGTCACAAAACTAAGCATACTTGCTATCATCTTCTTAGGGCTCTTCGACTTGACTTCCTAGAAAATATATTTTTGAAAACGTAAGCTAAAGCTCAGTGAATAACAACAGATGCATGAACGTAAAATACCATGGATCGTTTTAATATCATACATAACATAGCATAGTGTAAGCAATGTGAGCATACATAACTTTTCTTGAACATTTAACTTTCATCGTCTTTTATAAACATGGCATCACATGCTTTCATGAACATACATAGTGTATCCTAAAACGTAACAACTCGGCATGACATGATGACCATATAGGTCGGGTGGCTCTTTAGGCCAGAGATATCTCCTTTGTAGATGGCTTTATTTCACGTCCTCCCATCTACCTTTCAGGACTATCTGACTTGGTTTAAGTCCTGTCAGAGGGGACCCCGAGTGTCAAATGCATATACTTTTGAACATCCTTGTTTGCGTATAAATCGAGCATCCATGGGTTTTCATACATAGCATAAACATTTGCATACTTTTGCAAGACATGGCATTCATAACATAACATATTTTTAATGCATTGAAATGTGGAAAACAATTGATATACATAGTATGGTTCGCAAACGTTTTGAAAGTACATATATTTTGTCCATGGCATCGTGTTACTCACCTGGATCTCGTTGGCTAGGTGCTAGACTGTGTGTCCCTACAAGTGAAGTAAGGAATTATTAATACTAGGTTCACTGATAATAATTTAACTAACAAAACTATTGACTTGACCTTAGGCTTCCTCGTACTAGGTTAAAAACCTCTTAACATGGTCTAAAGACTTTATATAGGTCAATTAATTACCTAACATACCTTGGTTAAACTCACTAAGCCTTAGGAGAAAAAGGTCAATTCTGCCTAAAAATGGCCTTGGCTATCGAACGCTCATCTGGGCGTTCGAACGCCAAGGTGACCGTTCGAATGCTATTCTTGGGCGTTCGAACGCCAAGGTGACCGTTCGAATGCTGTTCTTGGGCGTTCGAATGCTACCTGCGTTCAGTGACATGAACAGCAGCTGGACTTTGAAAATTTTACCAAAACTCAATCAAACTAACTTGAATCTTCCTAAGGCTTTGAGGTTGTGATATACAACTCAAGGACACTATCATATCTTAAAATGGGCCTTTAGATTGAAACCTAACTTAGTAGATCTAAGTTTTAAATCATACAAAACCCTAACATACAATATATATATATATATGGGTTTTTGAGTTTATACCTTCTCTTCCAGCTTCCTTGAGCTTCAAAAATGATTTCTATGGTGTTCTCTTCCTCCTTCCTTCTTTCTTTTCCTTTCTTCTTTCTTCTCTTTTCTCTCTCTTTCTACCCGTGTGTGTGTGTGTTCATGAGAGTGAGGATGAGAGAATGAATATGTGTATATGTGTGGTTGTGAAGTGTATGTGGCTGTGAAAGTTGGGTAGGAATTGATCCCATGTAGTTCCCCCATTTTAATTTCGTGTTCCCTTTTTCATTTTTCAGTTTCTACAATGGGCGCTCAAACGCTCCCTTTTGGCGTTCGAACGCTTAGAAGGATTTTGGACTATGGCGTTCGAAAGGTTGTTCGAACGCTCAGTAGGATTTTGTACATTGAGCGTTCGAACCCTCTTGCTTACAGTTCGAAACATGCGAGGCTTGAAATTTGGGTTTTTGGTTTTACCGTTCGAACGCTCCAAATGTGCTTTCAATGGGCGTTCGAACGCCTAGGCAAAATGCTCGACCGTTCCAACACTCATCCTGGCGTTCGAACGCTAAGAAGGAAACTGAGCAGAAATCATAAGTTAAGGTTTAAATAAATTCTAACTTATTTTTTAGTCTCTTTGACCATTAACTTCCTATAATCCACTTTGATTGTCGTTTACGGTGTAATTTACAGAGTTAATGGAGTTTAAGGATTCAGGGTGTTACAGTTTAATAGCCGAGCGTTGGAATGCCAGTTCCAGCCTCGGTTTCAGCGTTCGAACGCCAGGCCCATTTTCAAGTAGTTTTGACCTTTTACTCTTTAAGACATCTTAGTTGTCCAAAGTATATAAGCATCTTGACATACCAAGTGGGAAACTATAGGTCCATGTTCAAAAGATATCGACCTAGAACAAGGGTGTCTAAATTGAGTCAAAAGTTTGTATTAGTTTAATTAGTTTACACTTAGGCTATTGCAACTAATATTGATATCTCTATACCTTACATGTAGGAACGCCATGTGTAGCACATAGCCATGAAAACCTAAGTGAGTAACATGATGCCATGAACAAAAATTTATGTACTTTCAAAATGTTTGCAATACGAATTATATTATATGCAACGTTTTTCATGTTTTCAATGCAAGGCATAAATGTATATGTTTCGATATCAATGCCATGTCTTTTAAATGCATGACGATTATGAAGTATTATGAATAAAAAAATATGGATGA
>BRYF01000010.1:7097500-7107500 GCA_030159135.1 Actinidia polygama
AGAGAAAGTGGAAATGGAAAAGTGGTCAAATAAGGAAAATTTATTAAATAAAGGGTGTCAATTCCCTTTGATGGTGATTTTAACGAGTAAATTCCTTAAGATGCATCCAGGTTTAGAACCCAAGCGGCAACAATTCATTGGAAATACGTCATTAACTGCAGCAAAACGTCACTCATTTTAGTCCTATGAAATGACTTTTCCTTCCAACCTCATGGAATAACATCCAAACAAATTGCCCTGGAAAGTCCGTGATTTAGATTTATGACCCAAGCTCCCTTCTAGAAAATAACTATTACCATGAATAATTTGATTTAATACTAGTGCTGGGTTTGGTTTTCATTTTTCATATTTTTTATGTAAAAAACACTTTTGACAATTATTCGGAACACAAAAAATAGGTTTTCATTAGATCATGTTTACCCGAAAGCCATCAGCACCAAAACAAAAAACACATAAGTTGCAATAGCGTAATGCACGAGATTGTGACGGATGGAATTGTTACTGTAATAAGGGCAAAGGTTAACGATCACCCTCGTATTGTTAAAGAATGGAGACTTTTGTGGATAATGGAGAATAAAGCCATGAAACATGCAACTCATGTTTTGTGGATGATGGAGATAAAGCCATGAAACATGCAACTCATGTTTTGTAGAGATAAAGCCATGAAACATGCAATCCATGTTTTGTGAATAATGGAGACAAAACCCCACCACTCACCTATCTTTATGAATTTTATTTGTGCCCTCCATTTGCTATAAAAAGCCATCAAATGGCAAAGGAAGGATATGTGAAGAAGAATCACCTAGAGAGTAAGAGAAAATTGCAAGTGTGCAATTTGAGAGCAATTGTAGGGAGAGAATATAGTGTTGTGTTTGTGAGCCAAAAATACGGAGTGAGTATTTTTGAGTGTGGGTGATACACAGTGTGTGTTTGTGTGATACACAATTTGTAAACACAATATTTATTTAGTGAAAGTGGGTGTGAGCCGTGGACGTAGCCAAATTGGTGAACCACGTATATCCTCGTCTTGTGTCAATTTCTCTACATTCATTCTGTCCATTTGAATTGCATTTTATTTATTCTCTTGAGCCACTGAATCTCAAGGTCCTGGAAAAATCATTGGTGGAATTTAGCAGCGTCTAATTTCCCAACAATTGGTATCAGAGCCTTTGGTTGGCGAACCGGCATTTACTAAAAATTACTCCGCAAAGTAATTTTTTGTAATCATCCTTTTTTGTTCGAGTGGGAGCAATGGCGTCAGAGAAAGAGTCCAAAATTTCTCAGTTTGACGGCACAAATTTTGGATTCTGAAAAATGCAAATAGAAGACAGCTTGTACCAGAAAGATCTTTATTTACCTTTGGGTGACAAACCAATGGAAATGAAAGAATCAGATTGGAAGCTGCTGGACCGGAAAGCTCTCGGAACCATAAGGCTATCACTGTCAAAGTCAGTAGCCTACAACATTAAAAATGAGAAGACAACTGCGTCTCTCATGGCGGCCCTCTCCAGTATGTACGAACAGCCTTCTGCAGCAAATAAAATTCATCTAATAAAGAAGTTATTTACTATGACGATGTCAGAAGGAGCACAATTCAGAGAACATCTCAGCGTGTTCAAAGAAGTGACGGACCAGTTAGAGGCGGTGGACATGTCTTTCACTGATGAGATACGTGCCTGTTTAATTCTCGGACAGTTGCCTGAGAGTTGGAAAGGCACAGTTACTGCAATCAGCGGATCTGCAGGAAAGACAAAACTGAAGTTTGATGATGTAGTTAGCACAATTATGACTGAAGAAGTTCGAAATCGGTCAAATGGTGCTTCCACCTCGACGTCAGCTTTAAACTTAGAAAGCAGAGGCAGAGATTCAAACAGGAGCGGAGGGCGCAATAGGTTCAAATCCAGAAATGGAAGGTCGCAATCTCGAAATCCCAAAAATTCCAACAATTCAAATCAGAACCAGAAGGTGATCGAATGTTGGAATTGTGGCAAGACCGGGCACTACAAAAATCAATGTAGATCCCCGAAGAAAGAAAAAGAAGGAAAGACGGAAGCAAACATCGTAGCAGAAGAGACAGACGATGCACTGATATGCTCTTTGGAGAACAAGTCGGAGTCATGGGTGTTAGACTCCGGAGCCTCCTTCCATGCGACCTCCAACAAAGAACTCTTAATGAGTTATTCTCCAGGCAACCTTGGCAAGGTATACCTTGGTGATGATCAGCCTTGTGACGTGGTTGGCAAGGGCGATGTACAGATCAAGCTGAACGGATCTGTGTGGAAGCTAAGGGATGTGAGACACATTCCTGACTTAAGGAAAAATCTGATCTCAGTAGGTCAGTTAGCAACAGAAGGTTATGTCACAACCTTCAATGGCAATTCTTGGAAAGTTTCCAGAGGTGCAATGACAGTTGCTCGTGGCCAGAAGAGTGGTACACTCTATATGACAGCAAACACTTGTGGGTCAATTGCAGTTGCAGACAGCAAGGACGATCCAAACCTATGGCACCAGAGACTTGGTCACATGAGTGACAAGGGGCTCAAGATCATCCACTCCAAGGGGAAACTACCAGACCTACAGTCAGTTGACACTGACTTATGTGAAAGCTGTATCTTTGGGAAGCAGAAGAGAGTTAGCTTCATAAAGAGTGGCAGACCGCCTAAGCAAGAAAAGCTTGAGCTAGTTCACACGGATGTTTGGGGCCCAGCTACTATCTCATCCATTGGCGGGAAGTCATACTTTGTGACTTTCATTGATGACCATTCCAGGAAGGTGTGGGTTTATTTCTTGAGATACAAATCAGAAGTGTTCGAAGTATTCAAGAAGTGGAAAGTCATGGTGGAAAATGAGACAGGCCTAAAAATCAAGAAGTTGAGATCCGACAATGGTGGTGAATATGATGACACCGGGTTCAAGAAGTTCTGTTATGAAAATGGCATCAGACTAGAGAGGACTGTGCAAGGGACACCGCAACAGAATGGCGTAGCAGAACGAATGAACCGAACATTGACTGAGAGAGCCAGAAGCATGCGGATACATGCAGGATTGCCCAAGCAGTTCTGGGCAGAGGCAGTCAACACAGCAGCCTACTTGATCAACCGAGGACCATCAGTTCCACTAGAGAACAGAATACCAGAGGAGGTTTGGAGCGAAAAAGAGGTAAAACTTTCACACTTGAAAGTTTTTGGTTGTGTATCATATGTGCATATTAGTGATCAGGCTAGGGGAAAACTTGACCCTAAGTCACTAAAATGCACCTTCATCGGATATGGTGGAGATGAATTTGGGTACAAATTCTGGAATGACCAGACCAAGAAGGTGATCAGAAGTTGAGACGTGATATTCAATGAGAGGGTGATGTACAAAGACAGAGATGCACTACAGTCTAGTGGTGTAACACTAGGTGATCCTATGTATGTTGATCCAGATGATATTCCAGATAAAAGTATAGTGCAACAAGCCAATGAGAGTCCTCAATTAGAGGAACAGACACCCCAGAGTAGTACACAACAGATTGATCCACCACAGTCTCCATCTCCATCTCCTATACTAAGGAGATCTTCACGGCCTCTTGTACCAAACAGAAAGTACATGAATTATTTACTACTCACTGATGCTGGAGAACCTGAATGTTACGATGAAGCATGTCAGGTGGAGGATGCTAGCAAGTGGGAGTTTGCAATGAAAGAAGAGATGAAGTCCCTTATCTCTAACAAGACATGGGAGCTAGCTGAGTTACCCGTGGGAAAGAAAGCCTTACACAACAAATGGGTGTATCGAGTCAAGGAGGAACATGACGGTACCAAGAGGTACAAGGCAAGACTTGTAGCCAAAGGCTTCCAGCAGAAAGAAGGAATCGACTACACCGACATATTTTCACCTGTTGTGAAACTGACTACCATTCGGTCAGTTTTAAGCATTGTTGCAGCAGAAGACTTGCACCTTGAGCAGTTAGATGTAAAAACTGCTTTCCTCCATGGTGATCTTGAGGAAGAGATATACATGCAGCAGCCGGAGGGTTTCTCAGAAAATGAAAATGAGAAGCTCGTGTGTAAATTGAAGAAGAGTTTGTATGGATTGAAACAGGCTCCAAGGCAGTGGTATAAAAAGTTTGACAGGTTTATGCAGACAAACAACTATTTCAGATGCAATGCTGACCATTGCTGCTACTTCAAAAGATTTGAGTCCAGCTACATTATTTTACTACTTTATGTCGATGACATGTTAGTAGCAGGATCCGACATGGGCGAAATCAGAAAATTGAAGAAGCAACTGTCGAGTGAGTTCGACATGAAGGACTTGGGCGCAGCAAAGCAGATTCTTTGGATGAGAATCAATAGAGACAAGCCAAATGGTACTTTGCAGTTATCTCAGGTGGAGTACATTGGGCGTGTTTTGAAAAGGTTCAGCATGAGTGATGCTAAGGCAGTAGTACACCTTTGGTTAGTCACTTTCGACTATCCAAGGAACAGACACCCAAGAAGGAGGAAGAAAGGAACTTCATGGCTAAGGTTCCATATGCCTCAGCCATTGGAAGTCTCATGTACGCCATGGTTTGCACAAGACCAGATATTGCTCATGCAGTGGGAGCTGTGAGCAGATTCATGACTAATCCTGGAAAGCAACACTGGGAAACAGTCAAGTGGATACTAAGGTATCTACGAGGCACCACTGAAAAATACTTATGTTTCAGAAAAGGGGAATTGAGACTACAAGGCTTTGTAGACTCGGACTTTGCTGGTGAGGTAGACAATAGGAGGAGTACTACCGGTTACATCTTCACGGTGGGTACTACAGCAGTTAGTTGGGCATCACAATTGCAAAAGATCGTTGCCTTATCTACTACAGAGGCAGAATACGTAGCAGTGACCGAGGCCAGTAAGGAGATGATCTGGTTACAGGGATTGTTAGCAGAATTGGGTCTAAAACAGATGAAGAATATTTTGCACAGTGACAGTCAGAGTGCTATACATCTGGCAAAGAATTCAGCATTTCATTCAAGGACCAAGCATATAGGACTTCGTTATCACTTCGTCAGATCTTTATTAGAAGATGGGGTGTTAATACTTGAGAAGATCCAGGGCAGTAAGAATCCAGCTGACATGTTAACCAAGATAGTTACTACAGAGAAACTGAAGCTGTGCTCAGCCTCAGTAGGTCTTCAAGGATAGAAGACAAGAGAGTCTCACACCCAGCTCACTGATAGATGCGATGGATGAGTTGCAGTTCAAAAGTCTCCAAGTGGGAGATTGTTAAAGAATGGAGACTTTTGTGGATAATGGAGAATAAAGCCATGAAACATGCAACTCATGTTTTGTGGATGATGGAGATAAAGCCATGAAACATGCAACTCATGTTTTGTGGAGATAAAGCCATGAAACATGCAATCCATGTTTTGTGAATAATGGAGACAAAACCCCACCACTCACCTATCTTTATGAATTTTACTTGTGCCCTCCATTTGCTATAAAAAGCCATCAAATGGCAAAGGAAGGATATGTGAAGAAGAATCACCTAGAGAGTAAGAGAAAATTGCAAGTGTGCAATTTGAGAGCAATTGTAGGGAGAGAATATAGTGTTGTGTTTGTGAGCCAAAAAATACGGAGTGAGTATTTTTGAGTGTGGGTGATACACAGTGTGTGTTTGTGTGATACACAATTTGTAAACACAATATTTATTTAGTAAAAGTGGGTGTGAGCCGTGGACGTAGCCAAATTGGTGAACCACGTATATCCTCGTCTTGTGTCAATTTCTCTACATTCATTCTGTCCATTTGAATTGCATTTTATTTATTCTCTTGAGCCACTGAATCTCAAGGTCCTGGAAAAATCATTGGTGGAATTTAGCAGCGTCTAATTTCCCAACACGTATAATTTTCTCATGGCTCTTAGAGTTCCTTTTGACAATTCCATGTTTTGACAAATCAAACAAAGTTGATAAGATGGTTGTAGAAAAGACAAGTGAAATTTTGCTAGATGATTAGTTGAATTAGGATATAAGGGCATGTTTGGCTGGGGATAGGGAGGGGGGATAACTTTTCCCCCGGATATTTTTTTTTCCGAACATTTGGCTGGCGGATAAGGAGGTGGATAACTTATGCCTCCGGATAATTTTTTCCCCAGCAGGTGGATAGAGGCTGATAATTTTTGGGTGACCTAGACCCTAACTAAAAGTTATCCGGGGAATAAGAGGGTGGAGGATAAGAAAAAAATATATATAAAGAGAAACAAAATGTATATTTTTATTTATATATATATATAGAAATAAAATATATATTTTTAATATCTAAATATTTTATATTTTATTTCTCTCTATATATTTTCTTCCTTATCCCCCACTCTTATCCACCCATTCTAAAAAGTATCCAAACAAAATTAAAAGTTATCTCTCTCTAAAACTTATCCCCCCTCTAAAACTTATCCCCCTCCCTATCCGCTAGCTAAACGAGCCCTAACAGAAATATTGAATTTTAAGAGTATTTTAGTCCTATGACATGACTTGTCCTAACGAACTCATAAAATAACATCTGGACAAATTGCCTCCGAAAGTTACTAATTTTTTTTGTTGTTGCACTCTTTTTTTATTCTCTTTATTAAGTAAATTTACCTAAGTGTATTTCTATATAGTGAAAACATTTAAGTAAGAAAGGGTATTTACGTAAATTCACCTTAGTAAAAACCAAAAAGAGAATGGATGATTCTATTTGGACCAAATAAATTTCTCTCTAGACCCATTTTTTGGTTAAATTTCACTTACCTCCATTGAGGTTTCTAACAAATACAACTACTTCGCCTATAATTTTTAAAATAACACCGACTTTCCTTAGTTTTCAAACTATTACTAATATTTCTCCTTTTGAGGTATTTCTTTATCAAAAATAATAAGATTGCCATTATTTTTAGGGATTGAATATATTTTTTTTCTCAAAACACAAATCAAAATTAATATTCTCTTTTTTTTCAAAATAAACTTATTTATTCAACTATCTTATAAAATTAATTATTCTCTCTAATTTATTATTTTTTGCAATACTTGGCCAATTATTTTGTAATGATTTTTTTTAAAATTTGATAACAAAAGTTTGTTTTTTAAGTACGCATTGATTAGAAGTACTTAAAAAGTAAACTATTTAAATTTTTGTTATAAAAAAGAATTACATATTTGTAAAAAATTAAAATGGAGTAGTTTACAAATAAATGGTATTTTTAGAAAAAGAAAACAAAATCCTTTTAATGATGTATTTAGAAAATAAATTTAAAATCTTTAACTTCCAAAGCAATTTTGTTATTTTTTTCAAAAAATTAGTTAAAAGAGAAAATCTTAGTAATAGTTTCAAACGTAATGCAAGTTAGTATTATTCCAAAATTTATAGAGAAGATATTTGTAATTATAAAAACTCAGTGGAGGTCAATAAATTTACCCAAATAAAAAACTAGGTTAGAGAGAATTTTTTAGGGTTCAAATAGAATCACCCAAAGAAAATGCAATTCGTGAAAATGTGTGTAAAAATCACTACCCTCTTTATTTTGTTCACATTGTGTTGAGTTTAGCCTTTTTATTTTGTTTTCATTTTGTTCTGTTTTTGTGTATTCAGTCCTTTATTTTTATAAGCGTAAAATTGTTAGTTTATTCAGTAGGCCATACTTATAATTTTCTTTTTATTTTATAATCAAGAAAAAAATTCTTTTAATTTTCTAAATTCAATTCTTGTTTCGAGAATTCGAAATATAACTCAAATTTTCTAGATGATTAATTGAATTAGAACATAGCAGAAACCTTGAAGTTTGAAAACATTTTAGTCCTATGAAATGACTTGTCCTATCGAATTCATAAAATAAAGACAAATTACCCCTGAAAGTTTGTATTTTACATTTATGACCTAATTTCCCTTCTAGAAAATAATTATTACCATGAATAATTTTCTGTAATACTAGTTAATTTTGTGTTCATATCTTTTTTTTTTATTTAAAGAAAACACTTTCCAATTGATCCCAACGCAAAAGTTCGGTTTCCGTAGATCGTGTTTACCAAAAAACCATCAGCTCCTAAAAAAAAAGGTAAGTTGCATGCCTGTTACTATATATTCTCATATCCTGATGTAAGCAATAGCGTAATGCACGAGATTATGACAGACGAGGCTATGACTGTAATCAGGGCATAGGAAAACGATCGCCCTCTTGTAGTTGTCTCCTGGCTATTGAGAAAATTAAATTTTGTAAATTGCATGTGTTAGTTAAAACAATAAAAATGAGGGGTCAAATAGGTTAAACAATAATAACAATATAAAATTGACTAATTAAAATTCTTCTTAATAACTATAATAACAATGCACTCTTAGTTTAAATAAATATATGAGCAATGTAAAGAAAATGAGAGAAAATAGTGCAAACAATTTATAGTGGTTCGGCAAATCTCGGCTACGTCCACTTTCTAAGCTTCTCCTTAAAAATTCTCGATCTTCAAGCTTGCAGGTGCTTGACAACTTTTTCACACACTAGAACTCTTCTAGTCTTCAAGAGATTCCATCTATTCAAAGTTTACAATCACTTATAATAATCCTTTCAACAATATACAATAGTTGAAGTAACTCTAACTTACCAACTCTTAGATCAAAAATAAATACAATGAAGCTCTCTTTTTTTTTTATACAAATCAAACTTACAATAAATAAACAAATAATTAAAATATTGAATACAAGTGTTAGTAAGAGTTTATGGCACTTCAATACTTCTCCAACAACCCCAAGGTTGAATTTATAAGCCAAAAGCAGATTAGAATCGTTGCAACATTTAATGCTTCTGATCTAGCCGTTCTGATTGAATCACAACTTTTGGATCTTGATTTGGACATGTAGGATTAACTTTTTCAAACTTCAGTCGATAACTTCGGTCAACCGAACTTAAACTTCTATCGAGTTTGCACTTCATTTTCAGAGGTTTACTCTTTCTGTTTACTGAGGAACTTTTAACTTCGGTTGAGGGTTTGTTATTTTCGGTCGACCGAATTTCAACTTCGATCGACATTGTTCTTCAATTCCAAAGAGCACTTTGTTGTTCTATTTCAACTCCGACTGTTCTTTTTCTTAACTTCGGTCACAATAAACCTGTTTTTTCAGTAAATACCTGATATATTTTAGTCATGAGTTATATCTTTTTCTTAACAGCTTTCTACGCTTGAAAACAATCACACTTCCAAGAGCATTATTTTTTGGTACCGTTGCCTGGGAATGATGACAATGTTGAATTACTTGTGATTGTATCACAAGTGTTTTAAGTATTAATTTTCTTATTTACTTTTTGTTTTTCATGTAAAAAAGAAATGACGCCTTTTGAGCACGATTTTGAAGTACTACCGTCCAACTATTCATGGGAATACTGTGCTCCCTCCACATACCCACCTCCATCCCCTCAGGTTGAGAGAGTTGTGTATAATGAATTATGCCCCATATGTTTCAGTCATGAGATTTTCTAATTTGTTCAGAAATACATCAATGCTACTCAAGAGTTCATAAATCCTAGTAGTGACAATATATACTCGAACACTCACAACTACGAGTGGGGAAATTCTTCCAAATCCTCTTGGACACAACAAAATTAGGTAGACGACTCAAATACTTCATATCCTACTTTCACTATCTTGCGTCCCTAGAAGAACCATAACTACATTATTGTCCTCCATGACCTTAAGAGAACACTGACTTTGAGGAGAGCATGTTGCAAACTTTACGAGCTTTAGAGGCCCACCTCACAATTACTCATGTCTGAAGGTTAATCAATTGCCGAAATAGGAGTCCAAGTAGATCAAGTAGTTCACATGTTTAACAGACAATGGGAGCAAAAGTCATGGACTCAAGGGCAACAAGAATGGGAAAGAGAGACCAATTACGAGGAGGATAACGGTGAGGTTTGTGAAGCACAAAGCGAACCCATTAATTTTGAGGTTGAGATTATCGTTGAGTACCACAGAACCCTTCCACATGAATTAGTCATACCACCTGAAA
>BRYF01000010.1:7120000-7122500 GCA_030159135.1 Actinidia polygama
ATATATCCACCTTGTTTTGGATATTTCATCTTAGTCCTGCTTCAAATTTTCTCTCTTTGTGAGATTCTGTCGACACTATGTGTGGGGCATATCTAGAGAACTCTATGAATTTGGCGTTATATTCAACTACTGTCATATCTCCTTGCTTCAAACTTAGAAACTCTTGAGTTTTCTTATCCCGGATAGTTTCGGGAAAATATTATTCGTTGAAGACTTCTAAAAATTTAGACCACAACCATAATGGTTCCAACGACTTTGTCAATTGCCACCAAACTAATGGAGTTCCTTCAAACGTAAAGGTGGCAAAGGTTACCTTTGATCATCGGTGCATGGTAAAACTTTGAACACACTCTTGATTCCCAAGAGCCAAGACTCTGCGGCCATGGGATCGGGGGGTCCGTGAAACGTTGGGGGGTTTAATTGTTGAAACTGCTTGATTGTGGTACGGTGCATCATCTCTGCTCCTGGCACTGGCATTGTCGGTTGTTGTGGAGCATTGTCGTGGTTATTATTGTTATGAGCATCCTAGACCACTTGAACGAGTCCTTCTAGGATCCTTTTTATACGGTCAACTCATTCTTCGGGTTCTACTGCCCCTCTACAACCTTAGCCTCTTCTAGGAAGCATAACTCACTCCAAACACATCAAATGTTTAGATATCTATCATAACAATAGTTACATCACATCCTAGCATATCATATATCATGTTGCATATAGCATATACTCTAGTTAATCTTAACTTCTTATCGAAACGTGATCCATTCTTATGGTGTCAAATCTAAGGCTCTGCTTGACATGATTTAATCTCAAAGTATCATTTTGTAGCTCTGATAAAATTTTATGACTTAGTCTTACAGTGTCAATCTATTGTTCTATGTATGGTGTCAACCTAATGCTCTGATACCACTTTGTCACGCCCCGTAACCCGGCCTATGCGGATCGTGGGCGCGTGATGGCCGGTGGCTGACCCCCACCAAGGCCAACTTACCTTCATTCGATTGATCACCTGTGCATACTCATTTAAAATGATAATAAATTTTTCGCAAAAATGTCATAATATTTGAAAATGGTAAAGTATGACGTACATACAGTATACAGAGATGTGCCTAAGTTTAACCGTTTACATACATGTCATGGCCAATTTTAATTATACATATTTTACATGGCCAATATAATTACATAACATATAGTCTACTCTATCTACAAAACATCGTAAGGCCCTTGGGCCAAAACTACATTTGCTTGATTTCTTCCTTCTATGGCTCCTCTGGTTAGATTCTTGAAAATAGTTTTCTAAAACATTAGCTAATACTTAGTGAATAACAATAATGTATGAACGTAAAATATCATGGATCATTTTTCTTATCACACATATATTATTCAACTTAAAACATGTTAGCATAAACATATCTTTACTTTAAAAATTGAACTTTCATAAACTTGAAACTCACATAACATGGCATGCATAACTTAAACATTTCGTGAGCATGAACATATCATAACTTCTTGGAATCATGAGCATACTATAGGGTGTAATGACTTGGCTATAGTAACCTCTCGATCACGAACTATAGTAACCATATAAGTTACGCTGGAGCTCTTTAGGCCTGAGATATCTCGATTGTAGAGTGGACTTATTTCACGTCCCCCACTCTACCATTAGGACCATTAGGCTAGATTAAGGTCCCACCACAGGGGACCTCGAGTGTTACCATGCATACATACTTTGAACATACTTTGTTTTTCATGTAAATCCATGCTAGGCATAAAAATCATTTCGCAATCATATCGAAACATTCATCCATGGAGTTTTTGATACTTAGCATAACAACGGTTGCATACATTTAGAAGACATGCTGCCGTTCAGATCATAACATAATCATTTAATGCATTAAAAGATGAAAAATATTGCAGTATACATAATACGTATTGAGAACATTTCAAAAATACATAATTTTGTTCATGGCATCACGTTACTGACCTCGGTTTCCTTAGTTAGATGCTACACTTGGCATTCCTACAAATAAAGGACATAGGATACATTACATCAATACTAAGTTCTATTATGTAAGAATAAAATACCCTTTTTAAGCTTAGACCTCCTAAGAACGGATTTAAGGTCTCTATATGATTAGGTCTAAGAGTATAACATGTCTTGGACAACACTAGAATGCTTTAAGGAAAAAGGTTGAGGACCTAAAGTGAAGTTAGGTCGACCTAAGTTGATGACCTAAGTTTGATCAGCAAGATTTGCTGACAACCTAAAGTGAAGTTAAGTCGACCTAAGTTCCAAGTTTCAATCCTGCGCATCAAAATTTCATATCTACAAATTTTAAACTTTTCCAAGGCTCTTAGGGTACCAAGAACTACTCAAAAAGACCATAATATCTTAAAATCAACTCTCAAAACTATCTTTAGCATGGTAGATCTAAGATTTAAATTTAATGAAAACCCTAACATGATAATTTTGAGGGATTTCAAACAAAACACTCAATTCTTT
>BRYF01000010.1:7157500-7160000 GCA_030159135.1 Actinidia polygama
ATAGTAGCTTGAAAGACTTAGCAAAGGCTTCGCACCAATCAATCAAATCTCATATTTGTCCCAGCTATACCTTATATATTTAGTTAAATTTAAGTATTCTCGCACTTAGTCTCATCGACATTTATCTCAATTTCCATCAATGTCAACTTTAATTTCAGTTGTATCGTTTGTTCTTCGCTCAAGTTAAATGGTACCAACTACGTGTTTTGATCAAGTAATTATAAACTTCTTAGTTTTAGCACTTTTTACATCGCACTTAGGGAAATTTAGCAAGTCCTTGACCGCCAAGGCAAACCACAAATCATTTGTAGTCTACCTTTTACTACACCCTTTCTATGATCGAAGTTCAAATCTTGGTACGCACTCCAAGTTCTTCACATGTTTGAACCACACACAGGCCTTGCATGCCCGCATTCACATGTTCAACCCTCACTGAAGTGTTTCCAGCCAGAGCAAAATATTTTTTGGCACGCCCAGTGGGTCCCAAGTGCTAAAAATGGGAACCATGGCAACGCTTCATAAGAAAAAGACTACCACGGCTCACGTAATTTCTCACGCAGAACTTGACAACCCTGCTAGTGCTCTTGAACCAAAAACATACGTGACATAGTCCTTATGACCAATAGGGAAACCTTATATGAGATTTCGACCTCTTTGGTTGCATTTATTGTAGTCACAAAACGAACTTTCAAAGGCCATCCACGATCTGAAGACCTAAATTTTTGAATAATCGTTTAACCTACCACCTCCACTACCACCACCACTAGTGGTGCAATTTGGTATTTTAGGCTCTGCCTCTGACTTGAACGAATCTAAACAACCCATCCCTAGCTATTCCAGTTTAATTTTTTACAAATATGTAATTCTTTTTACAAAAAAATTTAAATAGTTTACTTTTTAAGTGTTACCCCGAATGACAAACCAAGAGGAGGGTGAATAGGTTTATAATTAAATTTTCTAATTAAAATTATCACAATTAAATTTTTCTAATTAATTACTCCTTAATAAGATATTTACAATAATAAATATGACAATATCAAAGTATATGAACAAGTATATAATGTAATGCGGAAGTTTAAAGTAGTTTAAGGGATAGAAAGTGCAACCAATGATTTATAGCAGTTCGGCCAAACTGTAATACCCTGGACAACAAAAACAAATATTAAATTAGTAACCGAATTAATGTTATTTAATTTTAAATACAATTAATATTTTTCGCAATAAATTATAAAATTAGGGAGAAACAAAACACAATAATGCGATACGTTGTGGACACACGGAGGACACGTGGCACGATGCATGAGGGTGTGCGTGTGTGCATGTGTGATGTATAGAAGCTATTGGGTGTCTTTGAGTGTGTGTTGTTTGCATGCACGTTGTGCATGTGGGGGTGGGGGTGTATGTCACATAAGAGAGGGAGACTTGTGTTGTGCATATAGGCCTAGAATTATAAGTATTGAGCTCTAAGTCACGCATGCAACAACAAAAAAGAAAGAGAGATACTGAAAAATAGATAGAAAGAAAATAGAAAGAAAGAGTGAGGGAAAGGAAACGAAAACAACGATACCAGAATTGTTTTTCTACCGAAGTAAATTTTAGTTTCCTCTCCTTTCTTCGATATTTTCTTCTACTTTAAACCTATTATCGAGTGTCGTATCTAGTACAATTTAACTCTCCAAATACTCTAAAAAATATCCAATATATATGTATTTTTAAGATTAAAATTCGAATAAGTCACGATCATATTTTATCACTGAAACAGTGACCGTATTTCAATCATAACTTTCTCATATAATGTCCGAATTACTTGATTTAAGATTATTTAGAAATCTATTAGAATTATCTACAAATTTTATGAAGAACATTATTTACAATTCAGAATCTAAATGGTCTAAAATTTACCTTCAAAATAACTTACGAAATTGGAAAAAATAGTTTGAAACAAAACTTTTGTGAATTTTATAAAAATAGTTACATATGTTAGAAAAGTCTAAACATTTTATATGTTATACCTTTATATGTATAGTTGTTATATATTTAATTTCATAAAAAATAGGAAATAGTTTTAATGCCCAAAATATTTATAAACTAAACTGCTGTCAATAAATAGTAAGTACAAAAACTGTGAGAGTTTGACGAATTTATAAAAAAAGTTAGATAACTTAAAAGTTTATAATATTTTTACAGTAGGTGAATATATGTGTATAATATATTGTATAAAAGTTTTAGAGTCAAATTAGCTCTGTAGAATTTTATAAAAATAATAAACCGACTGATTGTCTTTGAAAAATTAATGCAGAAATTCTATTGAAAATTAATAATTTCTAACTTAAAAATTATAAAATCTTAGTATGTTATTCATAGCTACGAGATTGTAAAACTCTAACGATTCAAATATTAAATGTAGGATCCGAATTCAAGGAACGTTAGCTCAGAACATTAGCTCACATTGCGTAAAAAGATTCGGACATATTTTCGGTGAGTCTTGTTATGTATTACA
>BRYF01000010.1:7180000-7182500 GCA_030159135.1 Actinidia polygama
TGACATGAATAGTGACTAGTCTTTACAAATTTTATCAAAACTCAATCAAACATTCCCAAATCTTTAGGAAGCTTTTAGGATACTAAATATAACTTAAGGGGACTACAATAACTCAATTTCAACCATTAATTCGAACCTTAGCATGCTAGATCTAGAATTTAAAGTTAAAACTTTAACTTAACAAAAATTAGGATTTTAGGCTTTACCTTCTTTTCAAGCTTCCAAAAACTTCAATAATGGAGTCTTTTAGCCCTAGGTGAGCTTTCCCAAGCTCTCTCTTTCTTTCTTTCTTCTTCCTCTTTCCTTTTATCCCTCTTTCTCTCTCTTTCTCTCAGTGTACGTGTGTGTGGTGAGTGAGGTGTGAGTGTGAAGTTTGTATATATGGCTGTAAAGGTTGAGATGGAAAATGATCCCATGTGGTTCGTCATCTTTTAATCTTGTGTTCCTTTTTATTTTTCTATTTTTAATGTTGGTGTTCGAACGCCCCTTTAAGCGTTTGAATTCTAAGAAGGATTTCTGGCTCGGCATTCGAATGACCGTTCGAACATTAAGAAGGATTTTGGCTAGTTAGGGTTCGAACGCCCTGCTTACAGTTCGAAATGTGCTGGAGTTTGAAATCTAATTTTTGGCCTTAGCGTTCGAATGTCCATTTCAAACTCCCATACGGACGTTCGAACACCTAGAAGAAAACTGGGTAGAAATTACAAGTTTAAGGCTTTAAAGTTTTCTAACAAATTTTGGTATCCTTGACTTTTGTTTTCAATTAGTCCACCTTAATTATTGTAAGTGACGTATTTAAGATGATTAATAGAATTTATAGATTCGGGGTGTTACAGTTCGAACGCTGAGCACGGGGACAATTAATAAAAATAGATCAATCGGGCTACGTTATTTCATACACACACCTTCAAGCACTCACGCGATAGAGAGAGAAAAGGGAAAATTGGGTGATTCTAAGGGTAAAGTCTCAAGCCTTCCAAATTTTATTAAATCTTCATCATTTAAATGTAATCTTCCATCCCTAAAACTTCTAGTTCAAATAGA
Source organism: Actinidia polygama (assembly GCA_030159135.1). Taxonomy (NCBI): domain Eukaryota; kingdom Viridiplantae; phylum Streptophyta; class Magnoliopsida; order Ericales; family Actinidiaceae; genus Actinidia; species Actinidia polygama. The sequence continues at coordinate 7,181,045 of BRYF01000010.1, forward strand.
TTTCATCATTGTAAAACCTAAGGTTCCAATTTTCTTTCAATTTTTCATATTAGGTTCATGGTTCATAATTACACACAAAACATGCTTTTGTCCATTAATTGGTAGTGAAAGAGTGTCCTATGATTGTTGATTGAAAATGTGAGAGAAATCCATGATTGAAACTCCCATGAACAACACTAGTTTAGGGTGTGCCTACCAAGTGTTCGACGAAATGCCCCAGTGAACAATTTATTCAATTTGTGAGGGGATTGCATTCTAAATTCATCATAGGTGGTAGGATTTTGGAAATATTGGCTCAATGAATTCATGCATGAAACCTTGATTTTATAATATGCCCTCCATGTGTTCGATGAAATGCCTAAGTGATTATTAAATGGCTCATTGGCAATCTAACGTTAGGGAGTGTTGTTGGAGGCTTAGTTGTTTTGATTAGGCATTATTCTAATTACGTTGGCACCGTTTTCGAGATTCATGACTAATGGGACACCACATATAGGCACCTCACCTTGCATTGCATTTGTGCATTGATTGTGACATGTTTTTGTGCATTATTTGGAATCGTGTGCAGAGTGTTGTTTGAACAATGAGTAATATGGAAACGGGTGGTTCGGGTAGACAGTCAAAGTCCAAGGGATTGAGCTCCCAAAGAAGTACAGGGAAGGAAAAGGAATCGACCAACTTAGAGTACGATGACTCTCGATTCATCGATAAAATTGAGGAGAAGTTATACAACCGGGTATGGGTTAGGAACGGGACTATCATTGAAAGGGAGTTTAATTTGAATTCCTTTGAGAATTTTCAATTTGGTTATCTTGAGGATTTCACTAATCGGGGATGGCTGAACTTGGCAAGTTTTAAAGCGGAGTTGATCCTTACCTTGCGTCAAGAATTTATGTGAAACATCAAGCATAAGCCGGTGACCAAGAAGGGGAAGGAAAGGATGATTAGTTGGGTTCGAGGAAAGAAGTTGAGAATAACCCCGGATACATTTGCTAAAATTTATGGTATTTCCCGTGTAGAAAACTCTGAGTTTGAGTTTCTGGATGTTGGGATATCAAATTTAGATGTTGTTTCTCGAGAGTTGCTTATGGGTGATGACATTTGGGATGGGGAGGTGTAATGCAATAAGACGCGCCTCAAGGATAGGTACCTTATATTGTTTTTATTTTCATGTCATTCCTTTTTACCTTTGAAGCGTACGATTGCCATGGGTGTTATGAAGGCAAACTTGCCATGGGCGATTGGCACGAGAAAGACTATTGACTTGCTCCACATGATGTTTATGGCATTATGTTATGCGTATGAGTCATCTGATCCTAGGGGTTTTGTGCCATTCACTGGGTTTCTCACAAAGTTGTTTAAAAGGCATGATATGCATATACACGTAGACCTCACTAGGACAGAGCCGGAGAAACCTATTGATAGGTATTCACTTACCCGATCTGAGGGGCAGCGA
>BRYF01000010.1:7187500-7192500 GCA_030159135.1 Actinidia polygama
ATGGGTCCAGCACCCCCACAGTGATCCTTTGATCATCCAACTATGGATCCATGGTTGCAATGTGAAACGGATCTTAATAGACTCTAGCAGTTCTGCTGAGGTGATGTATTATTATCTTTTAGACAATTAAAACTATGTGAGGTTGCTCTGAAGCCGGCCTGAACTCCGTTAGTCAGGTTCAATGCTCAGTCTCATTGGCTCTTGGAAACTATAACTCTCAAAGTTCGAGTTGGTACCCAAGAGTTGGTAAAAGAGTTTGTTGTTATTGATGTCTCTTTTCCCTATCGTTAAAACGTGAAAAGAGTTGCAAGTTACACCATATCGTCAAGTTCATCGGCCCCAAGGGCGAGGAAACACTCCATGGAGATCAAGTGGCAACAAAACAATGCTATCTCGCCACTGTAATACCTCGAACCCATTTTATTTCATCAATTATGGCATGTATGCTAGTTAATGTAGGTTAATTCTATTATAAGGATCAAGGTGATAACATTTAAGTTAGAACATTTTAAAACCTTAGGCTTGAGTTTCTACCAAGTATTCTTCTTATCATTCGAATGCTAGGATGGGCATTCGAACGTTAAAGCCAAAATTATCTTAGCATTCGAACGCTAATATAAGAGTTTGAACACTTACGCCTGTTATGAATTTTATGCTCTCAGGACTGTCAAGCGTGGAGTTCGAACACTAAAGCCAAGTTTTCTTCTTGGCATTCGAACGCTAAAGAGGGTGTTTGAATACTACAAATTATAACAGAGTCCACCTAGCTGCACATCTTCAGAGCATTGGAACGCAGTCTTCGAACGCTAGGATCAAATTCCTTTTGAGCGTTCAAACACTAAGATAAGCGTTCGAACAATAATAGAGTATAGCAAATAGAAAGAAAGAAAAAGAAAAGAAAAGCAAAAGATTTACCATGGGGGAGAGCACATGGGATTATTTCCCATGTGCATCTCAGTTTATACACAGCACACACACACCATCGAAGAGAGGGAGAGAGAGAGAAAGGAAAGGAGAAAAGAAAGGAAGAAAAAGAGAAGAAAGAGAGAGAAAGGAAGAGAGTGAGAGTTTGGAGAGTAACCTAAGCTAAGGAAAGCCATTACAGAAACCTGGGAGAGAGGTAAAGACTTTAACCCTTGTACGTCTAGGTGTATATATATATCTATGTGTGTGTAGAAATAATAGAGGGTGTTAGAAACCCATTTGAGTCCCAATGGATGGACTGGAGGGCTTGTAAGCTCAAATAGAAAGATTTGAGGGTGGGGTATAAAACCCCCAAATTATAAATGCTAGGGCTTTGGTTGATTTCAACTTTAGATTCTTTTTATTTTAATGGCCCTACCTTGTCTATTTTGAGTTATTGTAACCCCTTTGAGTAATTCTTCATACCCTAGGAGCCTTGGAAGAGATTCGTTATTATTTTGTAAGTTTTGGTAAATTTTAGTAACCATTCCTACTATTGCATACAGCTAGCGTTCGAACGCCAGACACAGTGTTCGAACAGAGACTATTTAGTACTTAGTGTTCAAACGCCCCATCTCAGCGTTCAAATGCCAAGCCAATTTTTAGGCAATTTTGACATTTTTCCTTAGGATATTTTATTTTGTCCAAAGTATATTAGTAATACCCGAATCCTTAAACTCCATTAACTCCGTGAATTACGCTGTGAATGACAATCAAAGTGGATTATAGAAAATTAGTGATCAAAGAGACCAAATATAAGTTATAATTTAATTAAGTCTTAACTTGAAATTTTTGCCCAGTTTTCCTCTAGGCGTTCCGAACGCCCATATGAGAGTTCGAACGCCAAGGCTAAAAATCAGATTTTTAACTCTCGCACTTATTGAACTGTAAGCAGGATGTTCGAACTCTACCTAACCAAAATCCTTTTTAGCGTTTGAAGGGTCTTTTGAACGTCATATCCAGAAATCCTTCTTAGCGTTCAAAAGCTTAAAGGGGAATTCGAGCGCCGACAGTAAAAAAATCAAAAAATAAAAAGGGAACGTAAAAGCAAAAATAGACGAAACCCATGGGATGATTTCCCTATCAGCAAATAGACACCACATATACACACCCACACTTCATAACCATACAAATACTTCCAACCTCACATACTCACTCACGTATAGAGAAAGAGAGAGAAGAGAAGAAGAAAAGAAAGAAGGAAGAGGAGGAAAGGGAGTAGGAGCTAGGGAAGCTCAAATTAAGCTTGTGGAAGCTTGGGAAGGGAGGTACGATTTCAAAAATCTTAATTTTTGTTAAGTTAAAGTCTTAACTTTAAATTCTAGATCTAGCATGCTAGGGTTCAAATTAATGGTTGAATTTGAGTTATGTAAGTCTCCTTAGGATATCCTTTATATCCTAAAAGCCTTATGAAGATTTGAGTTATGTTGGGGAAGATTTGGAGAAATTATTAGAGACTAGTTACTGTTCATACGATTTCACACAGTGAGCATTCGAACGCCCAAGAACTGCGTTCGAATGGTCTGAACATTATGCCTAGGCCTTAGCGTTCGAACGCCAAGCCTAAATTGAATTAGTTTCAGCTTTTTTCCTTAAAGTGAATTGATTTGTTGTATCCTTATATGTAGGAACGCCGAGCGTAGAGCCTTGACAAGGGAACCTAGGTGAGTACACAATGACATGTACAAAACCTATATATTTTCAAAATTATTTTCAATGCATATTATGTATATACAAATATTTTCCATGTTTCAATGCATAAAATGAGTATGTTAAGATATAAATGTCATATCTTATAAAGCATGCAAATGTTGTTATATTATTTATTGAAATCCATGGATATATGATTGATTGAAAAGTAAAGTATGTTCAGAATATGTATGTACGGTGACACTGGGAGTCCTCTCTAACGGGACCTAAAGTCAGATAGTCCTAAGGTAGATGTGGGACGTGAAATAAAATCATTTGCAAATTGAGATATCTCAGGCCTAAAGAGCCACCCGACCTATATGGTCACTCAGTTCAGCCGAGTTATTACAATTTTCAGCTATGATATGCCTATGTGCATCTTTCAGATATGTCATGTATGACTATAGAAGTATGTATGAAATGCCTATGTGAGCATCACGTTTATGAAAGTTATATTTCAAGAAAAAGTTATGTTTATACTCACATGTTTTATGTATATGATGTATGTATGATATGAAATCATCCATGGTATTTTATGTTTATACATTGATGTTATTCACTAAGCTTTGGCTTACATTTTAAAAAACAAACAATTTCAGGTAGCCACTCCGAAGAGCCATAGAAAAAGGCATCATGTGGATTTAGTTTCGTAGCCTATGGGCCTTATGATATGTAGTAATGTACGGCCATAATATGTAGAATTTAATTTGGCCATAAGTTGTATGTTAATAGTTAAATTTAGGCATAACTCTATATACAGTGTGCGCACATCACATAGTTTATTTTTAGTATTATGACGTTTCCACAAAAGAAAAATTTATGTCATTTTAAATGATATTGCACAGGTAAGTTGGCATTGGCGACCAACCGCTGCCCATCACATGCCCACAATCCGTATAGGGCAGGTTGCGGGGCGTGACAAAGTGATATCAGAGCCATAGGCTTATACAGTACATAGAGCTATGTGTTTACACCATACGACGATACAGTCACTCTAGATAAAAGTCTAAGACTGACTAGAATATGCGTTATATGATACATGTTATATGATGTGCTATGCTACGACGTAATGTAGCTATTGTTATACATATATGTCTAAACGCTAAATGTACTTGTAGAAGCTATGCCGCCTAGAAGAGGTCAAGGCCGTAGAGGGGCAGTAGAGCCCGAAGGCCGAATCGACCGAATAGAGAGAATCCTTGAAGGACTAGTTCAAGTAGTCTATGAGGTTCACAACAATAACCATGACAATGCGCCTAAGCAACTGGAAATTCCAATACTGGGAGCAAATATGATGCCCCATACCACAATTAAGTAGTTTCAACAATTGAAGCCCCTAACTTTTAATGAAAACCCAGATGCCATGGCCGTGGAGTCTTGGCTATTGGGTATCGAGAGGGTGTTTGAAGTTCTATCATGCACAAAGGAGCAGAAGGTGGTATTTGTCACGTTCACATTTGAAGGAGCCGCATTAATTTGGTGGCAATTGAAGAAGCCATTGGAGCCATTGTGGTTATGGCCTAGATTTTTGAAAGTATTCAATGAGGAGTACTTTTCAGAGATGGTTCGAGATCTGAAAGTTCAAGAATTCCTAAATTTAAAGCAAGGGAACACGACAGTAGTTGAATATAATGATGAGTTTATGGAGTTGACATTGTGCCCCCTCCCTACCTCATTTCTTCGATGAAAGCACGTCGCTTGATTCAGAAAGGAAGTCAAGCATTCTTATCCAGTGTTGTCGACACGCATGTCTTCTCACCATCCTTAGAGAATATTCAGACTGTCCGAGAGTTTCCAGATGTCTTTCCAGATGAGTTCAGGATTTTTAAGTGGGAATTCATTGACCCCGCTGAGAATTACCGAAAATCCATGAATCAATAAATCTAATGAAGCATCGACATGCCCAACTTGTCAGAGGAAGCATTGGGGCGAGTGTCGCATGGGAAGTAGAGCTTGTTATGGGTGTGTCCAAGAAGGGCACCAAATTAAAGATTGTCCGACGAGGAACAGAATTCAAGGAGCTGGAACATCGGCGTCAACCTCAGTACAGCAGCCTCAATCAAGAAGGAGAAATAACCAACCATGGTAAGGTCGAGCTTTTGCCCTTACGCCAGGGAATATTCCAACTACCACCTCAGTTGTGTCAGGTATGCTTCCCATTTGTGGTCAACCTGCACTCGTCCTTATAGATTCTGGTCCCACCCATTCATTTGTTTTGAGTTATTTTGAGCAATATTTGAATGTCTTCCCAGTACTCCTAGAGTGTGAGTTATCAGTATCCTTACCTTCTGGGGATTCTATGTCATGTGATAGAGTGTATAAGTCTTGCGAAATTCATGTCAATAATT
>BRYF01000010.1:7197500-7200000 GCA_030159135.1 Actinidia polygama
AGTTGGAAGTGTGTATATGTATGGATTATATGTGGCTATGAAGGCTGGGTTGGGAATGATCCCATGTGGTTTCCCTATTTTAATTTCGTGTTCCCTTTTTTATTTTTCTGTTTTTACTGTGGGCGTTCGAACGCTCCTTTTTGGCATTCGAACGCTAAGAAGGATTTTGGACCCTTGCGTTCGAACCCTCTTGCTTACATTTCGAAACATGCGAGGCTTGAAATTTGGGTCTTTTGCCTTACCGTTTGAACGCTCAAAATGTGCTATCATGGGCGTTCGAACGCCTAGGCAAAATGTTTGACCGTTCGAACGCTTATTCTGGCATTCGAACGCTAAGAAGGATCCTGGGTAGAATTTATAAGTTTAGGGCTTTTGAATATTGGTTAACCTAAATTGGTTCTTTTGGACCCTTAAACTTATATTACTCCCTCTAATTATTATACACGTCATAATATACGTAATTAATGGGATTTACGGATGCGAGGTGTTACATAGAGGAAGCCCACAATATGAAGTTCACAATGCATCCAAGAGAAACGAAAATATATCAAGATTTGAGAGAGACGTTTTGGTGGCAGGGAACGAAGAAAGAGATAGCAGAATTCATATCGAAATGTTTACAATGTCAGCAAGTCAAAGCCGAACATTAAAGACCGGCGAGATTACTACAATTACTACCGATACCAGAATAGAAATGTGAACATATTACGATGGATTTCGTTGTTGGTTTACCGAACTCGCCAAGAAGATGTAATGCCATTTGGGTTATTGTAGACCATCTCACTAAGTTGGCACCCTTCTAGCCAGTGAAGACCACGTATTCATTATCGAAGTATGCGAACTTAAACATTGCAGAAATCATTCGATTTCCCGATACGCCTGTGTCGATAGTGTTGGATCGAGATATGAGGTTTATGTCAAAGTTTTGAAAAAGCTTGCAAAGAGCTTTGGGCACCGAATTGAATTTTAGTACCGCTGTCCATTCACAGACAGATGGACAATCGGAGAGAACAATTCAAACCTTAGAGGATATGCTACGCTTATGTGTTCTCGACTTTCAAGGAAGTTGGGAAGCACACTTGCCACTAGTGGAGTTTGCCTCCAACAATAGTTATCACGCAAGTATCAGAATGGCACCGTACAAAACACTTTATAGAAGAAAATGTAGATCGTTCATATGTTGGACTGAAGTTGGAGAGCGATAAATTTTGGGGTCATAGATCGTTCAACTGACCACCAATAAGATCAAAGTGATTCAACAACGACTATAAACCGCTCAAAGTCACCAAAAGAGTTATGCAGATGTTCGGAGACGTGAATTAGAGTTTGAAAAAGGTGACCATGTGTTTTTGAAAGTATGTCTTCTTCCAAGGGGATAAGACGTTTTGACAAACAGGGGAAGTTAAAGCCGAGATACATAGGACCGTTCCGGATTCTTCAACGAATTGGAACCTTCGCTTATCGTATTGCCCTTCTACCAAAGCTTTCACACGTTCACGATATTTTTCACGTCTCAATGTTACGAAAGTACGTTCATGACCCCGCGCATGTGATCAGTCACTATCCTTTGGAAGTAAGTGAAGACATGAGCTATGCCGAGAAACCGATCGAAATTATGGATCGTCGAGACCAAGTTTTTAGGAAAAAGGTCATAACCTTAGTAAGAGTTATATGGCAGAACCATACATGGGAGAAATCAACTTAGGAATGAGAAAATGAGATGCGAGAATGTTTTCCGTCCCTATTTGAATGAATGTTGTAATAATTTAAGTACGTTATTAGAAGAAACTGAACATTTTTAATTTCCAGTATCAACATCTTTATTCAATCTTCAATTACCATTTTGGTAGTTCAACTACCCAAGCAACTCAGAGAAGGCCGATTTGTCTTGAATAGCACCAATCGGGGAAACCATGTTGTAGGCAGCCTAGACTGAGAAGGAAGTTAAGGCAGTCGCAACGAAAGGTCAACCCTACAATCAAACGCATTAACGATCACAATTGAGATACACGATTACTCGAAGAATTTTATCAGAGTGCACCGCAGAAGCATGACTTTAGCCAAGTTTGAGGACAAACTTTTATAAAAAAGGGAAAATTGTAACACCCTGAATCCTTAAACTCCATTAACCCCGTGAATTACGCCGTGAATAATAATCAAAGTGGATTATAGGAAATTAGTGATCAAAGAGACCAAATATAAGTTAAAATTTAACTAAGCCTTAATTTGAAATTCTTGCCCAGTTTTCCTCTATGCGTTCGAACGCCCATATGAGAGTTCGAATGCCAAAGCTAAAAACCGAATTTTCAACTCTTGCATTTATCGAACTATAAGCAGGATGTTCGAATCCTGCCCAGCCAAAATTCTTTTTAGCGTTTGAACGGTCTTTCGAACTGCCAGGTCTAGAAATCCTTCTTAGCTTTTGAATGCTTAAAGGGGGCGTTCGAACGCCGACAAAAAAAAAGTCAGAAAATAAAAAGGGAACATAAAAGCAAAAATA
>BRYF01000010.1:7235000-7242500 GCA_030159135.1 Actinidia polygama
CATGTTCTGCACACTCCTTGAAGGGCAACGATTTAACAAATAGATTGCACAATCAACAGCTTATGCCCAGAATTCATTTGGCATTCGCTTACACTTCAACATGCTTCTCGACATATCAAGAATTGATCTATTTTTTCGTTCCGCAACACCGTTCTATTGTGGCGATCTTGGGACCGTTAAAGGACGGCGAATTTCATTAATTTCACGAAAACTATTGAACTCTTTTGAAGTGAATTCGTGGCCTCTATCATATCTCAAAGTTTTAATGGTACATCCACTTTGCTTTTCAACCATTGCTTTAAATTTTTAAAAACTCCAAATGGTTCAGATTTTTCTATTAGAAAGTAAATCCAAGTTTTTCTGCTAAGATCATCAATAAAAAGCACAAAATAATTGTTCTTACCGAACGATGATGGTTTGATTGGGCCACAAACATCGTATGAACAGGTTCCAGTAGCTCTGTTGCTCTCGTAGTGCCTTGTTTTGGAAAGCTCTTTCGGAACTGCTTACCAAATAGACACCCCTCGCATAATTGGTCTGGATGGTTGATAGAGGGCAAACCACATAGCGTCTTCCTTTTAGCCATCAACTGCAGTCCTCCAAAGTTCAAGTGCCCAAGCCTCATGTGCAACACCACGACATATCTTTCACACTTGCTTTTAAACACTTGGCCACGTCATTTTGAAAATTTAACAGAAACATTCTATTTTTCGTCATTGAAACTTTAGCAACAAGATTATTTATATTCTTCATTTTTAGTACAAAATATACATGCAGCATTAATCGTTGAGGTCCATTTTTCAAACGAATTAAAATAGTACATTTCCCCATTATTGTAACTTTTGACGAGTCCCCAAAAGTGACTTGGCCTCTCCAAGTTTCATCAAGCTCCAAAAATCTGTTTTTGTTGCCGCACATAATTGCTAGCACCATTGTCAAGATACCATAGATTTTTTTCCAATTCTTCATTTTCTTTGACTGCCAACAATAGAGTAGGTTCTGCATCTACTCCATTTTCTTCGACAAGATGTACTTTCTCTTCAAGATCATTAGTAGCAGTTTGACGCTCCCAGGAATAATGGCCGAATTTATGACAATTATAGCATTCTATATTAGATTTGTCATACCTTTTACAATTTGGCTGAGAATAGTTTCCTCTTCCTCTAGTTCCACCTCTTCCTCTTCCAAGCAATCTTGATGATGAGAAATTTTATTCAAACTCATTGTTAGATGAGCCCACGACCACCTCTTTCACCTCTTCCTTGTGAATGTCCACATCCATGTCCTCGGCCTCTTTGCCTTCTTCCACCTCTTTGTTGTCCTTCCCCTTGTCCTCTTAAGTAGCGTTTTGTTTGCAGAACATGTTTCACCATCGCATTTGCACTTTTCTTTAGTCTTTCCCTTGTATAGATCCCAAAAGCTGATCTACGGAGATGGACTCCAAGTCTTGACTCTTCAATTGCCACTACAATATGTTCGAATTTTGGCTGCAACGAGCACATAATTTTCTCCACCGCACGAACCTCTGGCTTCACCATTTCATTTGATTCACAATGACCAGTAGTCTTGTGAAATAATCCGAAATATAGGCTCGGATTCCTTCATGTGAAGAGCTTCAAACTCTCCTCGCAATGTTTGAAGACGAGCTTTCTTCACTTTGTCAGCCCCTTTGTGACAATTTTGACAAATCTCCCATGTTTCTTTCGCAGTGGTTGCACTGGCCACTTTCTCGAACACAGAGTCATCCAAACCCTGATGGATGAGGGTAAAATCTTGTTAATTCTTCTTCTTTGACTTCTGCAAAGCTTCCCAAGGTGGACTCATCTTGTGGCTCCACATAATGGCCTTGAGACCCATGAATAGCCTTCATCCGAATTGTCCAATTGTCGAAGTTTTCTTTGGTGAGCTGAGGGAATTGAATATCCGTCAAACCATTCACCATTTTCTACACCAAAAACTTGATGGCTCTGATACCACCTTGTTGGAAATTGAAGGCTCACTCAAGAGATAGATTGACAGATAGGGAAGAGGAATCCTTACAACTCAAAATATTTGATTCCACTTACTTGACCCATGTGGTTGCACAAAGTATTTATAGGCTAGTTTAGACAAGGTCTAGCACTAATGTGTCAGTGTCTACTACTTCCAAAGCAACGTACATGAATATGACTCAGAACTCCTAGATACATGAATGAACATAGAAGATTAAAAGACCTTCTAGATGTATATAGATAATTCTACTAAAAATCAACTTTATTATTTCAATAGAGGGAACTTCAAATAGCATCCAATGTTCAAATATTACTTCTCAAATTTTGAGCATTTTCCACACTGGCTCTAGCAATTTGACTTCTTTTATGGATAGAGAGGACTTCTTTTTGAATGTTATGTAGTGGAATCCTATGCAATTCGGATATATGGTGAAGTGATAGTGACTATATAGTTTGCATTTGATGAAGTATGGAATTCTATGCAGTTTGGATGCGAGAGGGATGACAATTTGTTGATAGGTACTAATTTGTTTCGGAAAGTACCATGATTACGCTAATGTAATTTTAGTGAAATAATTTAAACCTTCATGCTCTTTAGCTAACCAATTAGCAACCATCCGTAATAACAATTCCCAAAATATTTTATGATATCCCATTCATACAAAATTCTATCAAATTCCAAAAGTACTAAAAGTCAACAAGCCGCATTGGGAAGCCTAAACACTAATTTACATTGTTGAGTACCAAGTAATACAAAATGAAACAACAACAAGCACGTTCTTAAGCTACTTTGAAATGTCCTTTAAGTAGAGGACACCGGTGATAAAGTCATAGTCATGGCGATGATGGAAAGCCTCTGCCTTAGCCCGCTATTTGACTCTTTATCAAAAGAGTGTACCAAAGACCTTGTCGGCACTCCTAGCTAAGTCGATAAATATATCGCCGTGGAAGAATTAGCTGAAGCCAAGCGAAGGAAACGGGAAAAAGATCAAAAGAGGAAGGAGCCAGATTCTCAACGGACGGACTATAGGGGCGACATGAAACAAATGAGGCACGAACGGGATGCTAGAAGGAAGATCAACGATCAATGCCCTCGGACTCCTCCTCGTCGAACTGATGTGTTACTACCGCCTCTCAACACCCCTATCGCCCAAGTACTTATAGAGATTATTAAGAATGACGAGTTTGTGAAGTGGCCTGGAAAGATTAAGATCAATCCCCTCTTCGCTCAAGAGGCAAAAAGGCGAGTAGAAGAAGAAGTCTACAACCTCTCTTCACCCATGACTGAAGTAAGCCCTCCTATAACTTTCACCAACGAGGATTTGAGGGGCTTACATCTACCCCATGATGATGCTTTTGTCGTATCCGCCACCATTGCCAATTTCAACGTTCAGAGGATTCTGATCGTTAATAGAAGTTCTACCGACATTCTTTTTACCTTAACATTTGACAAGATGAAAATGGGGAATGACAAGCTCTATCCATTTCGTACACCCTTAATCGGGTTTTGGGGGGATCAATACAACCCCTTAGGTGGGTTAGATTGCCTCTAACTCTGGGGACGGAGCCACACCAACGGTGTGGCAAGATTTCATTATCGTAGATTGCCCCTTGCCTTACAACGCCATTTTGGGTCACCTGACATTGGGTAAGATTAAAGTCATCACCTCTACATATCACTTGATGATGAAATTCCCTACCTCTAATGGGATAGATGAGGTGAGGGGCGATCAAAAGGTCTTGAGGCAATATTTTATGATGGCAATGAAACTGAGTAATAAATAGCAACTACAGATAGAGGATGCCGAAATAGGAGAGATGAGAGATGAGATAGGGGATACACCTCTTAGATCCTCGAGATACCGAAAATGCCAAGCCATTGGAAGAGGTAACTTTGATCTCCATACACCCCAATCACCGGACTGTCATGTGATTATTGAAACTGAGCTGACTGAAGAACAAAGAGACGCCTTAATAGAGTTCCTAAAAAGGAATTATGACTTGTTCTCCTGGTCACAAGGTGAGGTCCCCGAGATAGATCCTCATGTCGCCGTGCAAAAACTCTTTGCCAATCCGAATTACCCTTTAGTTCACCAAAAGAGGAGGAAATTCTCTCCTGAATGATTAAAGGTGATAGAAGAGGAACTATTGAAGCTCGTGAATGCCTATGTCATCAGAGAGTCTCACCATTTTGACTGGTTGCTAACGTTGTCGTCACCCTAAAGAAGGGCATCAGAGAGTCTCACCATTTTGACTGGTTGCTAACATTGTCGTCGCACTAAAGAAGGGGGAAAAAAGAGAATTTGTGTTGATTTCACCGACCTGAAAAAAACCTACCCGAATGATAGCTTTCCTCTCCCAAACATAGATCTTATAGTCGATGCTACATCAAAACACGAGCTTCTAAGCTTTATGGATGCCTTATTTGGGTACAACCAGATCAAAATGCATCTTGTAGATATCGAGAAGACGGCAACATGCCATTTCTATGGTCCTTTTTCCTTTAAATTTTTTCTTTTTTGTGTATGTGCAGAAGCGAAACTTGTATATTTATTTTTGGAGCCAATAAAAAATCAGTATTAAATTCTTTCATTCAAAATACATGCTCGTATCGGTAGAGAGACTGTACCTATCATATCATTCATACATACTTACATACATACTAGTTCAAAAGGCCTCGAACATTCTGATTCGAGTTTGACAACATCAAATCTATTGTTCTTGTTACATAATACGACTTAATATATTTTAAATTTTACATTGTTCAAAATGAACTTCAAAATATGTGGTTTTATCGATCTACTCCACTTGCTTTTCCTTATCACTTGAAATATTGTCAAAAATAATATTCTAAGCACATTTACTTAGCGTATAACCATAATCTATAACTTAAGTTTTGATATACATATCGAAGACATAAAAATACCATGGTAGATGTGTGTAACATATCATTACGTAGCGTAAGCTAAAACATTTAATATTTTAAAACATGTTGAAAATTCACACTAATACTTGTGTCCGCCCTTAGTCGGGTATCATATGTCATAGTTTATGCGGAAAATTGTCATTTGATCATGCATATAATAGTTAATGTGATTCTTGAAATATACATTATGAATTATGATTTCCCATCCTTAGTCAGGTTTGATAACTTACTTTCACACACTTTTGAGTCGGGGTATGCCGGCCAAGTACCTTCCCCAAAGTTAGAAACATATGGTACATAAGCATATAAATACAAATTTTTTTCGAAAGTTTCTTATATAATCTATGGATTTGATTTGTATAACATAACATAATTTCATACATATATCATAGCATAAAAGAGTATTTTACTCTACTTTAGAGATTAAGGTTACTTACTTTGCTTGCGTAGATATTGCGTTCTCACATTCGTTTTGTTCCTTAGGCTAGGTTGATTGATTTACAATACGTTTCATTCATTTCAATAAATAGTATTAAATATTATGGTTGGATAAGTGTTTGGTAAAGCGAGACTCTCAAACGAGGTTTACATGGCAAGTTTTTCTAAAAAACTATTTTTCATTAAAAATTGGCCAAGTGTGAAAAAATAAATTTTTAAAATATTTTTTTTAAAGTATTTTTTTTCGGTAATTGTTCTTTATACATTGAATAGTCAAAATTTATTTTATGGGATTTTTATTACAACATATACATTCAATAGCAAGAAAAACTATTTTTAAAATAATTACCAAAAATTATTTGTGTACTAAAACTGAAATTTTACTTTTTGATTTGATGAGAATTATATATTTTTATTGAATCCAAATGGGGGGCATGTTCTTATTTACATTGTAAACTTAAAATAAAAAAAATGTAAGGTTTATGACTTTTTAATGTAAATAAGTCGGCTAACAGAGAACTGTGCCAACAGTTAGCGGTTCAGTGGTCAAAAGCTAGGGTCTGTAAAGCTTTGATCGATTAGGAAAAGGTTCAACACAAGGAGACAGAAAGCAACCACTAAAGAATAAAGACTTGAAGTGTCGACACATGTTCTTGAGGAGTCAACACATGAAACCCAGAAACCTCAGACATCGCAGAAGGTGTCGACACATGAGTCAAGGTGTTGACACATAACGGCTATTTTTTTAAGGCTGAAATGTCTGAACTCGTATTTAATGAGCCTCCACTACCTCCAACGGACAAATTAACTTTAGGGCATTATATACAAGTTTTCAAATGCATTTATGGATAAGAGACACAAGGGAGAAACATTGATTGATCATCAAGAGCTGAAAATTCCTTATATTTCAAAAAAAAAAATTCCTTTTGTCCCAAAGGTTGGCTTTCACTGAGCTATTCAATTCCTATCTACTCTTCATAAAGCGTTTGTATTTCACTTGTATAACCTTCATACACTTGTAATTGAGAGTTTGAGTATTCTCTTGCATAAGCAAAACACTTGTAAGTTGAAGAGGGTCTTGGACAAAACTACTTGGAAGAACTTAGGAAGAAGTTCTTTTGTAAAAGTGAGTTGAGCACTTGGTATATCAGCATCTACTTTGTAATTTTTGATTGCATAGTGGAAAAAGACTTCGAGGAGGTCTTAAAGAGGACGTATACCACAAGTTGTGGTTGAACCTTAGTAAATCTTGGTGTGCTTTCTTGTGCATTGCTTTTACCTTATACTTGCCTATAGTACATTGTATATTGATTTACTATTTCATTGATTAGATTAATTTTAATTGATCATAATCATAATTAATTTTGAAAAACCCAATTCACCCCCCTCTTGGGTTGCCTTTTGGGCTAACACTATCTCCACTTGGCGTTCACCACCCATTATGCCGCTTTTCTCTGCCACTGCGTCCTTATTTGGTTGTCCAATGATTACGTAGCGACCTTCTAATACGTCATTGAAGTCTCCAATTGTAAAAGGCCGTTCACTATTCTCACACGTCATTTAAGTATCAATCTATGAAAGGTAGGTCTCCATCTATAATAGGCCATTCACTATTCTCTAGAAAGGGGTAACTGTAACCTCACTCCTTTAGCTATTGCTATATAATTTCTCCACTGTGCTTTGTCTAGTAGTTTCATCTCGATCTTGCCGCCACGCCAGAGGGGTTTTGAGCGGCCTCACCCCAGTCGGTAACGTTTATCTCTCTGCACGAGTTACTGAGGTCACCTTCAAGCAATTCTGACTATTAGTTATTCGCCCGAGATTTCTACCCCAACACCTATCATCACTTATTCCCTTCCTCCCAATCTTGCTAACTGGGATCATGCCAATAAACTTTAGAACAACCCAAATAAAATAAAATAAAAAATGGTAGTGTGTAGAGTCAATTTCGCTCATTACATTTTCTTCCTAATATTCCATTCAATTTTGCTTAGGAGATTTATTTCTACACTCCTTAAAATGATTTCTACACTCCAAAATAGGAGTGTAGAAATCAATACCAATAATGGTGTTGATTTCTACACTCCTATTTTGGAGTGTAGAAATCAAAATTTGGAGTGTAGAAATCATTTTCCTTTTGCTTAT
>BRYF01000010.1:7307500-7310000 GCA_030159135.1 Actinidia polygama
CATAGAAGATCCATTAGCAGTATAGATACTAGGAAATGAAGACTCAGATGATTTAGAGGAGAAGGTAGATAAATCAGACGTCATATGATTACTACATCCAGAGTCAAAGTACCATGGAGATTTACCTGAAGAGCCAGACAAGGCAGTAGAAGGATTACCAGAAGCGGATAGAATTTGCTGAACAAGAGCAGGAAGATCACTGACATCGATCAGGGTAGGAGAGGCAGAAGTAGTAGAGGAAACCCCAGCAGTAGCAGCAATGGACTGAGGACGAGTATCTCGCCGGGTAGGGACCCTGGGGCAATCGGACAGATAATGTCCAGGACCTCGCTGGCAACAATGCTTGCAAATCCGAATAGGACAGGTAAGCAAGCGATGATCAGTAGCATGACAGTAGGTGCACTCATTATACCGAGCATCAGAAGTTGAAAAACCTCGATGTCTACAAGTCTCAGATCGATCCATAATGTCCAAACAGTGCAAAAATATCAGTTGTAGCAGTAATGACACAGAAATAGCAAAAACCGAGTGCATAAACGAATTCAGAACACCCAAATTGTTCCAGGAGGTAAACCTGGAAGCCAGAAGATGAAGAGTTGCAAACTTCAGGGGCCAAATTATAGAAATCAGAAACTTTAGGGGCCAAATTGCATAAATCAGAAACTCCAGGGGCCAAATTGCATAAATCAAACACTCCAGGGGCCAAATTGTAGAAATCAAAAACTCCAGGGGCCAAATTGTAGAAATCAGAGACTCCAGGGGTCAAATTGCAGAAATCAAAAACATTAGGGGGTCAGATTGTAATTTACCACTTTAGTATATGACGTGGCAACAGGATCTGACGTGTCAGATGACGTGGCACTAGTGCTGACGTGGCAGTGCTGACGAGGTGTAGATGCTGACGTGTCAGGTGACGTGGCAGCAGAGTGGTCAGAGGTGCTGACGAGGCAGCTGAGGTGGACGCGGCACAGTGCTGACGTGTCAGAGGACGTGGCACTAGTGCTGACGTGGCAGATGACGTGGCAGTGCTGTCGAGCGTAGATGCTGACGTGTCAGGTGACGTGGCAGCAGAGTGGTCAGAGGCGCTGACGTGGCAGATGAGGTGGCAGATACGCTGACGTGGCAAAAGAGGTGGCAGATGCGGGATGACGTGGCAGGTGATGTCACAGAAATCAGGGCTGACGTCACAGGATCAGGGCTGACGTCACAGAGACATGGCGCGTGGAACGCGTGCTGCGCGTTGGGAGCGCGTGATGGCGCGGAAGGTGTAGCGCGTGGGATCGCGTGGGAACACCCTGCGAGTAGATCTGACTCGCGGGCGGTGCAGGCGGCGCGTGGGCGCGCATGAGGTGTCCGACGGCGGTTTTCTTTCCTTCTCTGAGTTCAGAATTTCATGAGGAACACAATGGTGTGTTCAAAAATCAGATCCGAACAGAATTTTGTTCAACAGAAAATAGAACAGGTTACGAAATCAGAGATAGAAAAGAAACAAAAAAATCAAAGAACAGAGTTAAAGAACCATGGCTCTGATACCATGTTAGAACAATATATGTATATATATATATATGTATATATATATATATATATATGTATATATATATATATATATATGTTGAGAGTAGAGAAGAGAGAAAGAGAGAAGAAAGAGAGAGCTTTCAATATATTGTGTAGAGAAAATTAGGTTACAAAGAAAGACAAAAGATGTTTAAATAGACAAATTAGGTTAGGATAAAAAGACTAAAATACCCCTAGGGTTATATACATCAACAATGACAATCAACCAAATCACAACCAGAGGAAAAGGAAAGAAAACACAAAAAGCAGAAGGAAAAGTAAAACCTCGTATAGTTCTATGGTGCATACTTTGGTTCCAATATGACAGTTAACTAAATCACATCTCGTACAACCGTATGAAGGAGTCATGTCCAAGAAACTAAGCAGCAGAAACAATCAACACATGTTTAAGGAAAACCCATCAAGATCAGAAAAGAAAATAAACCAGACACAAAGAATAAAAGAGAGAGAGAGAGAGAGAAGGATAGAAACCCATAAATTTCAAAGCAAAATATCCAAAACCAAGAAAGGGAAAGATCAGAAAATTAAAGATTCCAAGAACAGAAACGGAAAAAAAGCCAAATTAAAACCTCGTTTATTTAACTTATTACCCTGTCCAAGAAATTAAGCGAACTTTTCTCAGTTACCAAACACATGGGAACTTTTCTCAGTAACCAAACACATGAAATCAGACACAGACGAAAAACAGAGAACAAGGAAAAAGGATAGAACCCCAAAAAAGTTCCAAAGCAAAAGTTCCAAAACCATGAAAGAGAGATCAGGAAATTAAAGATTCCAATAAATTTATACCCAAAAAGAAGAGATTCCAAGAAACTTACAGTGAGAGCTCAACAAGAAGAGTGAAAAGATCTATTCGTTTACTCAGATCCAAAGAGAGAGATCGTGACTCAGCACTTAGAATCCTAAAACCCGCGAAAATGAATCG
>BRYF01000010.1:7315000-7327500 GCA_030159135.1 Actinidia polygama
GTAAAGCATTGTACTTTAGGAGTTCACAATTGATTTATGTAGATATGCCCATCATTATTGCTCTTGACAAGTTACCCATTTGAGTAATTGCAGTATTGATTTTTTTTTATATGTGCAGATGAAGAACTCAGAGAAGAGAAGCGGAGAAACTGAACTTGATGAACGAGCTGAGAAATCTTGTCAAACCTTGGATCGAATAAATTGTTTTAGTTGTCTATAAACTTTGTATTTTTTTCCTTTTCAAAACTGAAAATGGTGTTGACAGTTGAACGAGGCCTTTTTAATTGGCTTTTGCTTATGACAGATGAATTGTCCATACTTAGATTTCCTTCTAGTGTAGTGGTCATTCTATTTGATGTGATTAAAATGGATGGTGCATATTTGGTCATTGGTTATCTTTGTTATCCTAGGAACAATTTGTGTTTGAAAGAGTTCATGATATTCATCTATTAGCTTGGTATTTGTGACTTTTACGCATTGTTGATTTGCCAATTGGTTGACCTATTGGGTGGCAATTACATCCTAATCAATTGGGCAATCATGGAGATAATTTGTTGGGACATTGAAATTTGTTTCGTAGTAATCCATTAGGCAAGACCAAACAACATTCCTACACAATGGATTTCACAACCATTTTGCACCATTTGTCATTTCAATTCAGATTTCCTGACCAAGCAATTAGACTTGCCAATCAAAAAACCAAGTCCAAACGACATTTCTATCAAATGGATTGCACAATCGATTCCACACCATTTGCCAAATAAGAATGAATTCATATATTGCCAATTCTTAAAACCATCACAACATACCACAAGATAAACGATTTCCAAAACAACCACCACCACAAGTACAATCCACTATGTTGCCAAAAAAAGGCACAATCTATCAATTATAACATCACTATAATTTCGTCAATTACAGAACTATGATTTACCACCTATTTGTCTTAGAAAATACAATTTACAAGATAATATTTCATAACATCAATATAACATAAGAATTATTTTCTGGTGAAGCACAAAGTCAAATACAATATATTAATCGTAAAGATGAAATTGATTGGTAACACTCTTCCAGTAAGAGTATTTGAGGCTATTCAGTGGGCACATCTATTGTAGCCTCTCTTGTACCATTTAAATTGTCAAGCTCTCATAGATATCTTCATTCACTAAGTTGACCTCCCAATGAATGAACTCAAATTTAGATTGGAAGATCTGAATCAACCTCAAAGAATCACTTTCTCCGGAATGGCCTTAATGTTATCTGATTTGCCAATAAATTCTAATTGGTAAATTTTACTATTAGTCCGTATAGCTTAGGCAAAGTTTCACTTTAGTTCCTATAGTTTTAATTTGAACAATTACAATTATGCAGTTTCCAATAAATTTTAATGTAATCCCTCCATCTACCATCAAAAGAGAGAGAGAGAGAGAAAGATGGAAATAGAGAAATACAGAGTGGAATACAAATTTTTTGATGATTAAACACCATAGTAATGCTATGATTAAACACCATAGTAATGCGTTTGACAGACGTCAATATCTTTGTTGAGTAAGAGAGTAAAATAGATAACGAGAAAAAAAGGTAAAAAGAAAGGCAATGTGTCGATGTGTACCTATTGTCATAATGACTAAAAAGAAGACTCGTGGGCTAAGTTGAAAGATATGCAAATTATCTAATCGATCGATTCTGGAAAACAGATAGAGACACATATAGAGACAGATAGGGGTAGAAAGATGATTGGATATATATTGTCATAACAACGTTCAAAATAAAAGATAATCGTGACTATATCAAAGAGACGCCAAGTATGCATATCCTAACTAATGAATTGTTAATTATATGTGTCGATCCAATCGTAATTACCTTTCATAATGATCAACTTTCTAATTGATCTAGTACCATTCTCTTGAACATTCGATTTCATAATCAAATGTTCACATCATAGGAAACGAATTACTTTCTATTGATGTATACTTGGCAGTCAAATATTTCAATTATCATTACATAGCAATCGGTTTCACAACCGAATATCCTAAATATAAGGGGCATTCGATTATACAATCGAACATATTCAACAGTATAATCAAATTCATATTCAATTATTATTTATTTTTCTCAATCTACATTTTTACAATGATCGATCCTGTAATCGATTAATAGTATGTCATCAGGAAATTCGATTTTATAATCGAATGTTCATATCATAATAATTGAACTATATTTAATTAACGTATACTTGGCAGCCAAACTATTCCAATTGTCATTTTAAGGCAATCAATTACACAATCGATTATTTTAAATATAAATGGACATTCGTTTCCATAACAACATAATCAAATACATCATCAATTCTTATTTAGTTGTCTTGATTCAATTTTTAGAGCAACTAAATGTATACGGACCTTCGATGTATAATCAAATGTTCACATGTTAGTAATCGAATAACCTTTGATTAATGTAGACTTACTAGCCAACTATTTTCACTTGTCATTTCAAACCAATCGGTCCTCTAATCGTTTAACTTAAAAGTAAGTGAATAATCGATTATATCCAATAATCTAAATACATTTTCTTTAAAGTATATTTATTACGCATTAATATGGTATGATTACATATAGTTGTGATTATGTAACGCATTTTTTTAATTGTGTTATGCATTTTGTGGATCGAGTTATGAATTTTCTTGATTATTTTTTTGTAAATATATTTTGTTATGCAGTTTTGTGGTGAGGTTACACAATTTTTTGTTTATGTTATGCATTATTTTATGTACGGTAGTTACACAATTTTGTGGTGCAAATACGCATTTTTGTGGTCATGTCATGTATTTTGTGATCGTTGTTATGCATTTTTGAAGTTATTTTTGCCATGTTACATATTTTTCTTGGTTATTTAAGATATCTTTGTTATGCATTAATCTTGCATGATTACGCATAGCTGTAATAGTGTTACACATTTTCTAGTTGTACATTTTGTGGTTCGAATTATGCATTTTTTTTGTTATTTGTTTTTAGATTAAATATGTTTGTTACACATTAATCTAGCATGATTATGTATTTTATGATCGTAATTATGTATTTTTATGTTTGATACTATTTTTTAGTTATGTTTTTTATGATTACATTATGATTTATCTGTTGTTGTGGTAAAATGATTTATTAATTTAATAGTGGTAACCTATTGCTGACCGGTTCAAAGGTTATCACTTAATTTCGTAATCTAGAAAAGTCGTAACATAACCAACAAAATACGTAACAAAAAACACAAATATACATAACATGAACAATAAATATACGTAATTTTGATATACTATACACATTTTTACTATATGTATACCATAGTTTTTTCTTTGAATATTAGTCGGGTTGTCTATTATTGTATCACTCTTACTTTTATTATTTGGATAAAATAAGGTAGCTTAAAATATTACAAAGTGAATTTTTATTTTAACGCTAAATCTTCTTCCTTAGTATGTCGTTTAGCATGTCATAATAAGGGTTGTTGTGGGGTAATGGGAGAAAAAAAGAAAATTAGGCGTAGACACCGACAGTGGTTGACTGGTGTAAGTTGGTGGTAAAAGGCTGCTTGCCAAATCAGCGAAATAGGAACAGTGAAAAAGACCAGCCTAAGCTGTTCCAGTACGGCTCTCCAACAGTCAAGTTAGTGACCAAAAATGTAGAGAGAGAGAGAGAGAGTATCACGTGTATTGAAATTGTGTCACTTGAGAGAGAAAGATCTTGCCCTTTTATAGTGCAACTCGACGCATGCCTGGACATGCTGACATTCCATGTCAGTGACTAGGTGGGAGACTCAATCATTCTCTTAGGAGATGGCTAGTAGCTAGCCAATCACGTTATCAACGCCTGGACCCAAGCGTGCAAATGGCAAAGAAAACTTCGTCGTGCAAGTTACCCTCTGACCTTGACGAAACTTGGGAATTACCAACAGGTTAAGTCCTTCCACCAAGCTCTAGCGCAATGAAGCCATCCAAACTTGCTAAGAAGCGATAATTCAACGGTGGTGCTCGCTTTAGCTCGCTCGGGAATTATAAAGGATGTGTTATCCTTTCACAATTGCCTCTCAGCTCACATGAGCTTCGTCATCGACTGTCGAGGTTATGGGAGCTGGTTGCAAATGTTCAATACGAGGAAACTCAAACTCGAGCTCTTCAGTGCTTGCAAGTTGTCCCCTCACTGTCTTGCTGTGTCATGCATTAACATTGGGTTCGCCCAAAGTTTGACTAGAGCATAGACGCCGAAATGACGCACCTACCCTTAGGCATTGTTTGGGCGGGACTGTAGCGATTTTATGCCACTGTGTCAATGTAGGGTTCGTTCCAAGCGAAATAAGGGCGTAGAAGTCGAAGCGCCCTTAGGTCTTGTTTGTGTGGTAACCTGGCATTTTAAGTGTGCCTATAAATACTGAGCCCTCACCCGATCACTGTTCAACTTGTTTCCGATAGTATCCTAGAGAGAGAGAAATTATGAACATTTTTTAGCAACTATGAACTGTCATTGTCCATCTACCATTTTCGACAACGTTCCCGTTACCGACTGCTATATTCCCACCTTTCGGACAAACCTATTACTGTCCTTCAACCGCTTCAAAACCATCACTATAAGTCTCTTTTTTTTAAGTACCTACATTTTTGACATGTCTACTTTTTGATCGATTCCATGTCTATTTTAGATCTTTCTTTGGTGTCTTGGTTCTTCGATTTAGGTAGTCGTGCAACCACTGTGTTCGTCTATTTGGATTGGTTGTGGGTTTGTTGTGGCTGTCCGTCTGCCATTGACAGGCGACATTTAAGCTTTTCGGGTCCCATGGGCTTCGGGTTGCCCATAGATCCGTTTCTACTATTGAACCGAGTCCAACTTGAGCTTGTTTTGGGTTTTTGGTTACTCGACTGGTCATTAGAGTTAGAGTTTCGTTCCCTATAAGTTGTTCTTTTGTCGCGAGAGCTTCGAGAGGAAGGAATGACTTAAGAAATGGACCTCGATATCATGTAGATAGGCCACTCGAGGTAGATCTCAAAACTCACATAGAGCTCGAAAAATCTACACTCGAATATTATGTTTACTGTTGCCCCTGATGAGTATATAGCTCATTCTGACTGTGGTGTTTCTATTTTAGCACATGGAGCTAAACTGATCCCAACTTGTAGTGCACAACAATGCTACACTCACATAATTTAGAAGGGATCACAAGATCCTACAAGATGTCTTGATAGACAGGTCCCATCCCAACGAGGTGGCTGACGTTGTGAACGGATCCGGCATCGCATCCTGATCCACACATGGCTACTTTACCAAGTCAGACTATGGTTTCTAATCAGGCCGCTACTGAAGGAGGTTATGGCGCTGTGTCGCCTGATCTTTATGCAAGTAGCGATAAATTTCATCATAACCATGCTTGTGGTGGACACCTTAATGAGGAGAGAGGGGTTCTAATTTTCAGCTTATGATCTTCTTCATGTATACACCGTGGTACGCCTGAAGTAGGAGCCCATTTTCAACTTGTTCATGGGTAACCACTACCTCAGACTTAGGAACAACTAACAACCCTAGACAAGGCTAGTGACCAATGATTTTGTTTGGGTCTTAGAGAATTGAGAATTTTAGGTTGGGGGCGATGGGGTGTGGTTTTTCCCTAGGTAGAATGGTAAGATCATTGATGGTGAGTCTTCTGCATCTCGGTCATACATATTTAATCTTACTGCACTTGTATTATTTCTGAATATGTCTATATAGTCTAACTATTGGATCTTGATTGATCTGTTTTGTAGGATTCAACGCAGAATATCAAGCTCGGATTGAAGAATGCAAGTTCGCTATCCATCATATAAACAACATTCCTGAGCCTCATGATGTTGCGATCCTCCTTCAATACAACCCTGTTTACTGCCACACCATCACCTATCTAGCAGCCTAGCTCGGTCGAGTTGCCCTTACATCCCTTTGAATTCAAGAACGAGCTCAGAGTTCAAGCTTTGATGACCTCAATCAATATATCAACGTAGGCCCTTCTAAGTTTTTCGAGAGCTAGAGCAAGAGGAGGAAGAGGCAGGATC
This sequence comes from Actinidia polygama, assembly GCA_030159135.1. Classification (NCBI taxonomy): domain Eukaryota; kingdom Viridiplantae; phylum Streptophyta; class Magnoliopsida; order Ericales; family Actinidiaceae; genus Actinidia; species Actinidia polygama. The sequence continues at coordinate 7,321,074 of BRYF01000010.1, forward strand.
TAGAAGCTCTAGCTTGCTTCAATTGCCAGGAGTTGAGCTCGCTGCTACTAAAGACGAGGCAGAAGGCAAAGAGGAGGTGGAGGAGGAGGCAGAAGAAGAAGTAGTTAAAGTAGAAGGCGAAGGCGAAGGCGAAGTTAAAGGCGAGGAAGTTCTCCTTGGTGGTAACCTGGCCGAGGTTGAACCTATTTCGGTTGTAAGCTTGGACGATGAGGCCTCTGAAGTACCTGTAATGCCCTAAGTCTCATAAGTTTTCGGAAAAGAAGTAGAACATTCATTTGTTGGAGGAGGGGAGGTGGATTCAAGCTCTGAGGTAGAGATGCCTCCAAAATTTATGAAGGTTTGGGAGAAGCCAAACCAAGAAAAGAGAAGGGCCCCTACTCCTGTTGTTGTTGTTGAGGCACTGAGATCACATCATGTCCTGCGACCACAAAAATTCACTAATAAGGTAAAAAGAGTTGAAATGGTCCCTACCTATAAGAGGCGTCGTGGGATAGGTTCCAGCTCAGCTACTAACTCTTCTTCTATGCCTGTCGGCACCCAAGCTTTGGTAGTGTGAAACCTGCCTAGGTTTAGCTTGCCTAGGCTTAGAACAAGTTGTGATGCTTCCTCGGGATGTGGCAGAGCTCCACAAAGAGGATTAGGTGACGACATGCAGCCTCATAGTAATGCAAAATGTCCAAATAAGTACTCGAGCTCAGTAAATCTATTGCTTTTGTAATTTGAACACCTAGGGATGCCCTAGGGATGCCAAACCTTGACTCAATGTTTTTGCGGACGAACTTAATCACATCCACCTCCTTGATTTATGATAGTGGTTTGACTTCCACCCATTTGGTAAAGTAGTGTGTGGCTGCCAATAATAACTTCTTGTTTTTAGGAGCTTAGAGTAAAGCACTCACAATGTCTAACCCCCATTGAGCGAAGGGCCATGGATTGGTGAGCGGGGTCAAGTCTCTATCCAACTAGTGGATGGGGGAGAAAAGAGTTTCCATTTTGTGTATTTGTGGATGTACACTTAGGCGTCTTTTTACATGTAAGTCCACTAATACCTTGAGTTAGAGCTCGGTGTGCCAATGATCTACTCCCGAAGTGTAGTTCGCAAACTCCTTCATGAATTTCGAACATTACATCTTCTACCAAGATCGAGCGAACGCACAACAAATAGGACCCCGAGTAAGATTTTTATACAAGTTTCCCGTGGGAGAAATCCCAAAATATGCTTCTTTTACTCGGAACATGTGCGCTTTCCATTTATCTTCTAGTAGTTTGTCTTGACATAAAAAGTTTGCAATTAGATCCATCCAGCTTGGTCCCATCTCAGTATTACTTAGGATAGATTCTTGATGAATTTCATGACGAGGAACCGAGATCAGATCAGTTGCAATGGTCTGTCAACTTTCTCCTTCAAATACCGATGCCAAGCCTGCCACTTGCTCGATTTTTCAAGTTTAGATCCCTCCCCACTTGCTCAATTGCTATCGGTAACCTAGTTGACCACCAGCTTTGAATCGCTGAAGATGTGAAGCTCGGGAACCATTAATTTGCTGAAAGACCTAAGTCCCACAATGAAAGCTTTATACTCGACCTTGTTATTTGTTGTGGAAAAATTCATCCTAAGACAGTGCTCGAAAATTGCCCATTCGGGACTTTTCAATATAACGCTTGCCCTTGCACCAAGGCTATTTTTGACACCGTCAACGTATATTTTTCGTGAAATGATTGACCTGAGGTGCTTCCTTGCAAACCTCAAGTCCCTCAGTGTTCTTTGATAACCCAGGACCCTCAATGTTCGCTCAGCTGAAGTTGATGTTTCTACTGAGCTCCGTCCTTCTATGCGTGTAGACTCGAGAATTCCACAACAAAATTAGACAAGACTTAGCCCTTGATTGCTGCACTAGAGGGAAATTTTATGTTAAATTGTCTGAGCTCTTAACACATTTGGACAATCGCCCAGATAAGTCTGCTTTCATCATGTTTTTTAGAAGAAATTTTGTGTATACTTCGATTGTGTGTACTTAAAAATAGTGCATGAGCGTTCGTGTAGTAACAACCAGGGCCAGCACTAGTTTCTCCAGTGGAAGGTACCTCATTTGGCAATCCAAAAACGTTTTGCTAACGAAGTAAATCGGGCGCTGCTCTCCATCTACCTTCCTAAGTATCACTAGCTAACAAGGTCATTGATTGCCACAATCTGCTATGGATTTACTTCGATCCCTCACTGAGTGACTAAGTGCTCTAGAAACTTGCCTGAGCTTACTCCAACGGCGTACTTAGCCACGTTCAGTCTCAACTTGTGTTCTTTTGTATCTCAAAGACCTCATCTAGGTCCTTCAAATGATTTGATTTTGACCACCATGTAATCGATGTATGCATCCATGGTACTCCCCATCAAATGCCCAAAAATTTTGTTGATAATTCTTTGGTATATGGATCGAACATTTTTCAGTCTGAAGGGCATAACCTTATAATGAAAGACTCTGCGGGAGGTGATAAAGACAGTTTTCTCTTAATTTGGCTTGTGCATTGCTATTTGCTGGTAGCCTCGGTAATCTCCAAAAAGCTCATTCGGGCATGACCGGATGTTGAGTCCACCAACTAATCAATTTTTAGTAAGGGGAAGCAACCCTTCGAACAAGCTCAGTCGAGGCTTATGAAATCGACACACACTCTCCACTTGTCATTTTTCTTCTTTACCACCACAATGTTGGACAACCAACTCAGGTAAAGAACCTTTGTGATAGCACTTGCCTCCTTTAGTTTCTCGACCTCCTCTATCACCACTCCACATGTTCAGCCATGGACCTTATTCCCCACTACTTCATAGGACGAGCTTCGGGCATAACATTAAGCTCATGCTTGATCTTGGGTCAATTCCCGGCATCTTGTATAGCATCCTTGCGAAGACCTTGATATTTACTTTTAGGAACTCAATACGCTCAATTTTCTCCCGCTCTTTCATGTTCGAACCAATGAGGAAGCAGCGGTCCGAGCTTGGCTCATCGAGTTCATAGCAAATAAGGTCTTCCACGACTTTGGCCTTAGGGGTCCTACCAACATCCTCCAAGACTTCCCTATCCTATTCTTTCCCACCAACTGTACCACTTTCATAGATGCCTTCATGCTTATTATGGCAAGGTAGCACTGTTTGGCCGTCACTTGGTCTCCATAAATTATTTTCTCACCCTTGGAGGGCGGCGAATTTGATGATCTGGTGCAACCTAGATGCCACTCCCTTTTATCCTGTGCAATTAATCTCTACCAACGATCGCATTATAAGGGAGGGAATATCAACAGCAACAAACTCAATCTCCAGCTCTTGAGAACTAGCTCGGATAGTGTTAAAGTTCGCGATGAGCTTGACCATTGAACCCAACTAATGAGCTCGAGTAGGCTTTAGATCAGCCTTAGACAATTTTAGTTATTTAAAAAGATCATAATACATCACCTCAACTGAATTTCTAGAGTCTACCAGGATTCGTTTGACATCGTAATCATGGACCCGTAGTTGGATGACCAAGGGATAGCTGTGAGGATGTTGGACCTGCTTCAAATTTGCCTTAGTGTTGATGACGAACTCAACCACGAATGACTCAAAAAGTTAGAAAAAGCTCCTGATAAACCTCAGTGGGAGCTTCTCGAACCACTTCAGCCCGATATCGCCCAGGCTCGAGAAAAACACCTTGCACATTAATGCGTTGGGTTGATTCTAAAGTGCCATCATTTGTCGAAAATGGATGATGTGCGATCTCTAGTCAGATTTTCTATAAGACCCCGACCAGCAAAAACAAGTACCAAATTAGTAACCTAGTTAATTTTATTTAAGTTTAAGTGCAACCAATATTTTTTGCAGTGAAATTATTGTTGGGAATTGTATGCCCACTTGTCTAAATACTTAATTATAATTTAGAATGAGAATTCATTGCATCATACAATTGAATGTTGTTATATTATATCATTAGATTATAGAAATATTATTATATATCATGAGATAATATGTCCCAAAATTATTGAGAGATATGATAAATGTGTGAAAATAAAATTTGCACACAGAGGATATTTTTGTTGATTCTAATAAACTTTAAATTAATTTGTAGTCGATGATGAGTTTGAACATCACATCTGCGAAGACTATAACACTGTTGACCTTTATATGATAGGATGATTTATCTCAATCATCAGAGTAGGTGACTCTAGGTTAAAGTATTAGTGTATTATTGAATACACTGAACTAGATCATCGTAAGAAAGTAAATCATATAAAATTAGTACATTATGATGAAATCTTATATTCACTATTTGCAATTGACTCTTAATCCTGAGAGAATGGTGAACTCAAGTTCTCGACATTATTCATTTTGATTTACCAATGAGTGAGGCTAATTGAGGTCAACACCTCGGTATCTTGGGTGTTCATTGTTAGGTCTGTGGGAATACTTAATTCTCAATATGGAATCTCATTATATTATAAGAGAGAGCGGATATCACTTATGATTAATTCATTAATTTAGTCATAAAAATTCAGATCCAATCTTTTTCGTCAATTGTTTATCGAAATGAAGATATATTATTTTAATAACTAAATAAGAAATGAATTATGAATTATGAGGGTTAAAAATAATTAAAATTTAGTGATGGTTAATTAATTCAAACCTAATTATTGGTACATTTTAGTTTTTTTTTTACTTTGAAATGCAATTCAAATTATTTACTAGAATTAATTTGGATTAATTAAAATTACTAAATTAAAGTTATAAGATATTACTAGGACTTCTAGTAATTTAATTGGATTCAAATTAGGACTCCCTAAGATCCATCTCCTTACCCTAGTTCGAAACCTAACCTATATATATGATATGTGGGCTGCCAATCCTAATGATTAATTTCTCTACAGAATTTTTGAGAAAGTATCTGAGAGCCCACACTCAAAAATGATTGGTTAGGGTTAAGGAAAAAAGAAGAGAAGATCAGAAGGTATAGAAAACTCAAAAAATAAAGCCCTAAAAGCGTTTTGGATTAGGGTTTTGAGAAAAATATGCTATTGGAATTTAGAAGGCAACATCAATCACTGCCAACGTAGGCTGCACTACACAACCACAACAAGTCGCGGCCTGCAGCAACTCGTTGCAGGGGCAACAATCTGCGTTGTAGAATTCAGTAAATGCTGCATCAAGGCAGCAGCATCGTCGCAACAGCTTGCTGCAGCAACGTGCAACAATAGACAACAACGGACAATAGCAGCTCGGGCTTTCGATCCTTGATTATTTCTTACGTTTTTCAAGGTATGCCAAAATCTCTCTTGATTAACGTTGTACGATTACATGGTTTAAGATTTGAAAAAGAAAAAATTTAAAAACCTAGCTTCCGCTGCGGGGATGCGATCCCTTCAATTATGTGTATTTATATTACAACCTGTAATCAAATTTAAAAAAAATTAAGAAGATCAAAACCGAGAAACTGTGTCATGTTACGCAAGTAAATCCATCGTACAATGACTGGAAAAAAAGGGTACACCAGTGGCGTAAATTAGCTACATTCTAACAATTTGCATTGTATGTACAAAGTGACTGCCCTCATGTTTCCAACATCAGCATGTAATAACTATTGATGATCCTACAAAAGTTACACCAGTGGTGTGACCAAATGCAAAATATTGAAAACACAAAATAATTTGGACATACTTCACTAGCTTTTGATCTGCAGTCCAAATGAATCATTAACAGATCAAGGGAAGAGATTTTGTAGAAAATCAATGGTCAATCATGTTGCTCGCTCTTTTCTAAAGCACCATTCTGCAAAAATAGTAGCTCGCAGACCAACTTCACTGAATGAGTTTTAAGAATGATATGGCACCATCAATAAGAAACCTCCAGTCCCTCATACTTCCCCCTAAAACATCCCGCTTACATTTCTATCACTAAAAGTATAGACAAAACTTGAAGGGATTTGCCATGTTTGATATCCAATTAAGCCCTCTAAGCTTTAAGCTTTTACGTGTAAAGTTGGTATAACTTCTTATAAAAATCAATCCACCAAACGGATAATGCTGGAACAAGTATTAATTAAAGATCATGATCAAATTGTCTATCATAAAATCATAATCAGATAGAATTCTTAATCGCGCGCTAACACCATATTTTTCTCTTCAGGATACGAGAAGACAAGTGACAAGGATCATCCCCAACCACTAATAACTAACATTTGTAATAGTTGTTCATCAAAATTTGTGAACAAAATGAATCACCATAATGGTAGCACAGAAGCAGGTACTAAAAAAGAAACCTATATAAAATACAGAGAAAAGTGTATAACAAGGAAAGTAGCAGCAACAATTACCTCTCCTCCTCTACGGCTCTTTGTTGGCGGAGCATACTCTGCACCATAGCTTCCCAATTCAACTACTGCTTGCCTCTTTGTAGTTTGTTCTCTTT
>BRYF01000010.1:7372500-7375000 GCA_030159135.1 Actinidia polygama
TAAACTAAAATAAGGCCAACATAGGTTGGTTAAACGGCGTTTGGACTACAATTTTGGAGTCCAATCAGGCTCCCAACAACGTGAATGGGTGGAAGAAAATGTTCTTTTTTATTTCGGGATATGAGTGGGAATTTTTTCCAGACCCCCCTCTTTGAATGGGTCCCACGGACTCCGAGGTCTTGGGGAGTTCCTGGTAAGTAGACATATACATTATTATTTTATTTTTTTTTGCTCTATCTCGTCTTTCGTGTCGCCTAAACTGATGTCTTTCGTTGTTTCCAGATCGAGGCTGCAACCGGCCGCCCGTTCTTAATGGGGTTGACGCCAAAAGGACGGCGATGGTCCTGGAGCGGGTAGGGCAAGACGGTTATTTTTTCATTCCGGATCTACTCGCAAGCAGGACTTACTGGAGGCATTTTGCCCGGGCCTGCACGGTGCTTTCGTCCAGCAATGGCGGGGAAGCCAACACGGGGGATGGCGTGGCGTCTTCTTTGGGCGACGAGGGTGAGTCCCGCCCACCTCAAGATGATAACGTTCGATGTGATAGTCATTCCCGGGACAAATCCTTAGAATATTTAAGGGTTATCCACCAATCAATGAGGAGGCTCTTGCCTCACATTCCCGTCAAAACCTTGCTAAGGTGGTCGAGAATGATGTCCCTGTCGAGTGGTCCAAGTGATGGCTCGGACTCTAAGTCCGAGTCTTGGTCGGACTCTGGGCTTCCTGCCGAGCTTAGATCGGATGGTATTGCCTATTTTATGTTTCCAGATTTTATTTTGACTTTGTCGCCTGATACGTTATTTTTATTTTGCAGCTATGTCTTCCAGAATCAACCTTTTTGATCTCGCCCAGAAGTTTGGGGCGAAGAAGGCTGCTTCTAAGGCCGCTCCTTCAACTATTAGGGGTGACGAGCTGGTGGTGACCTCGACCCTCCCCAAGAAGGGCGTCGTCATCAGTGAGAAGAGATCCGAGGACGACGCCCTGGAGCCCAGCAAAGAAGATGGTTCCAAAGGCAAGGGTGTCGCGTCGCCACCCAAGAAGAAGATGAAATCCACCAGGGCGACGAGCAGCACGGCTCGACCGCCTCTAGCGAGGTCGCCTATTCACGGGGAGAGATCGTCCACCTCGCCGATCGCCGCCTTGGGGCCCGGAGCCTTCATTTTGGCCAGTTCCGCCGTGGCAGAGAAGGTTCTAAGTCGGGTGATCCCGCCGGCCGACAAAAAAGAGGTCGAGCACCTCTCCACGGATGATCTGGTCACCAAGACCTTTCACACCTTTGGCAAGGTTAATTCTCTTTCGCCATTTTCACAGTTTCATGTTGTTTGCTTTATATTCTCTCATTGTTTTATTTACACTTATTTGTAGCAGGGAGTGGTGTATGTGTCGGCTCTCGCCCTCCGCTGCCCAGATCTTCAGAATGACTTCGCCACCCAGCTCAAACGTGCAGACAACGCCGAGCTCAAGTTGGTGAAAGCCAAAAATTCAGCCCGCGAAGCGGAGGAACGTTTGGCTACTTTGGGCGAGAAGGCGACGAAGGCCGAGGCTGAGTTGAAACAAAGCCTTGAGGCTCAGGAGAGGCTGAAGGCTGCCATGGCGGAGCTGCCAGACCAGTTGTCTCGTTCCAAGGAGCTCGCCATTGAGGAGTTCAAGGCCTCTCCTGACTTCGCAGGGGAAATCATGGACCAGGCCGCCACATACTTCAGCGATGGGTTCAAGTTGTGTAAGAGATAGCTGGCTCGCCATCATCCTGATCTCAGCATCGATTTGGATGCAACGAAAATGGATTCAGAGCTCATTGCCGAGGAGGATGCCGCAGCTGAGGCGAGGAGGGGCGAAGTAGCAGACGGGGATGGCGAGGTGACGGGCGACACCCCAGACTTGTAAAAATTTTTTTTTTGTAATCTCTAAACTATAATTTCCGTTTTTAATGAATGAATCATTTATTTCGCTTGTGTATTGTTTTATTCATTGTGTATAGTGATATTGGCGAATTTCTTGACTGTGATTATTTGATTCCCCTGATAAATTCCAAGCTTAAACAAATGCTAAGTCATTTCCCGAGGATCAAATAATTATGGAGAGAAAATATGGCAACCTTGATACCCGGTTAAATACTTATTCGGCTAACGCCCTCAACTAATACCCGATATTGGTGATATAGTAATTGGCGAATTGAATTCTCATAATAGGCGATGTCAATTATGAACATACTTGGCGATCAATAAACCTTGTTAGTTTTCATGAAAGGACAATCCCGATGCAGGCGATCAAAAATAGTTGAACGCGTTGGGTGACTATGTCGATTAAGTCACCTTGTTGTTTTAGGGCGCCTTATCGTTTTGGAACGAATGGGCGTCTCCTGCCTACGACAATCAGGGCGTCTAATCATTTTGGAACGAATGGGCGTATCCTGTTTATGGCGATCAAGGTGCCTTATCGTTTTGGAACGAATGGGCGTATCCTGCCTATGGCGATCAAGGCGCCTTATCGTTTTGGAACG
>BRYF01000010.1:7397500-7400000 GCA_030159135.1 Actinidia polygama
CAAGATAAATAAACAAAAAAAAAACACATAAATTTGAAATAGTATAGAACAGATATTCTGATGCAATATCTATTAAAAAAATTGATAGTTAAAATAGAAAAGTGATTTTTGTAGTTATAATTTGGTCCCAAATTATTAAGGTCGGTGTGGACTCTTACAATATGTGGTCTAACAAAGAACATTATTATGTCACGCCCCAATTTTTTGAGGTGATTTAAATTTTTTTTATAAAAAATTGAAGATAAAATATAATAATAATCTAAAATACAGTAAGTAGAGAATTTGCAACGTTCCAATAATACATGTCCAACTGAAATAATTATATAACATAAAATGGGTATCAAATTAAACTTGAATTACACGATAAAAAAAATTAAACAAAAAATTTCTAATTTAACTTTGGCTCCACGCTAATGATGTCTTTTTCGAGAAATGCTATAATTTTTTCTCGATACCGGCATAAAACGCCATATACTTTGAATGCCTAGTACAAAAGTAAGAACCTATGAAACTCAACTCAATTCAATTACGCCCAAGCAACAATAACACAGAGAAAAATAATATAGCAATGTGCAGATGCAAAAACAATGATAGAATGATTATATGAAAACGATTCTATTAATTTCATTATTCTTAAATGTTCATTACTAGGGCTCTCTCCATGGAGTACCATTCCTCCCCCAAACTGCTAAGTTTGGCATTGAGCCAATCGTGGCCCCCATTGCTAAAGTAAAATCTCAAAATTGCAAGGAATGCCTTACGCACAGGGTTAAATACTCAGTGTCATCTTTGATCTATCACAAGTGTTTCAGTCTGCCATAGGGGCATCCACTCTACAAATCCGAAAATTGAATAATACCGAACAAGGCCCGAAATCCCAATCCATAGCAACTCAGTGTTTCACAAGAACCATCTGCACAAGACTTTCTACCAGGGCTGCCCCCTAAATACTCATTTCATTAATATCTCATAATCTCAAACCATTTTACTTAGTTAAAGTATAGAGCTAGGTGATCGCAATCCACAACACCGTGAAAACCCATGTTAATCTAATATGTTAACGAATAAAAAACCAACATCACAACATACATATTCGAGATTTATGGAGAATGCATCGATATTAACATTTCAATGACATCAAATAATCGTTAAATCACATTAATACAATAAAATCACACAAGTATAGGGCCTAATAAACAAAAATTCACTAACTAGAACAACTTTATAAATTTGTTCAGAATTTTCGGTAAGGTACATCTTCAAATAAAAATTCAAAAATCATACTTAGACTCATCAAAAATTCATGAAACTATACAATAGCATTTAATAATAAGTTAAGGTTCTTTTACCACCATGCATGACAATAACTTTTATACTAGGAGAAATATCGAAAATACCTTTAAGAGGTCCAGATCTATCATTAGTTTTCGAAAAAAATCATATATGACTTGTTTCTTACTCAAAATAATTAAAACTAATTTTATATGAAAGCTAAGACATTTAGAAGCATTTAACTTAAAAAGGAGTTTTATATAATAAATGGTGAAAATATAAAGAGGACTATTTGCAACATATTCTGAAACATTTGTAACAGTGATGTAAAAAATACAAAACTAAAATACCAAATAAACTCTATAAACTCCACTAAAATTCACACATTCAATAGACATATAAAACAACGCTCAGTTCAAATATCATGAGAAATAGTTAGGATTTGATATTTATTTCGAAGTATACAATATGGGAAAAAACAGTGAGGTTTGGACAGTTTTAAATACATGAAGTATACATATCATACAAGACCATGAATCTTACATGCAAACCACAATCATGCTTCTTACACGTAGATGGATGTTCATACCAACAATATAAATCCATGCATATTCACAAATGAGTCTAAAAATGGCATATACAAGAGCTATGAGCCAACACAATAGAGCATGAAAATTAACTATACAAACTCATCTTAAGAAGATTTAAGCTCATAAATATCTAGCATGCATCTTATTTTTGAGAGATCAAAAACAAGTAAGGTTAATGTTCCAATATTCCTACCTAGAAGCCTAGAAAAATAAGAGTGCAAGTATGAGTGTGGGTGAGATAGGTGGAGCCTTCCATCTTCTCCCTTCTCCTCTTCTTCTTCTTCTTCTTCTTCTTCTTCTTCTTCTTCTTCTTCTTCACTCTCTCTAGCTAAATTTTGCAAGTGTAAAAAAATGCCCTAAAGAGCTACACTAGTCCTTGTACAGATCATAAGGTGATAAAAACAAAATTTGGAGTGTGGAGAGAAATTAGGTTGGTGCAAGTCTATAAGTGTGGGGTGTAGGAAGAGATTAAAGATTTAACCTATGTTAAGTGAACCAACTAAGGTTAGTTTTGTTGGAAGTTGGGTTTTGACAAAGTGTTGTGAACACACATTGAGACTAAAATTTAATTAAGTACCATACACTAAATGAGATGAACAATGATTGATTCATGTTTTCCTAAATGAGTAGATGAATTG
>BRYF01000010.1:7450000-7452500 GCA_030159135.1 Actinidia polygama
CTTCTTCTTCTTCTTCTTCTTCTCTTTTTCTTCTTTTCCTCTCTTTCTCTCTATGAATTTTGTGTGAGTGTGTGGTTGTGTGTATTTGGAAGAAACACACATGGGAAATAATCCCACGTGTCTCACCCCACCACTAACATCTCAACTTTGTATTTTTCATTGGTCCTTTGACCCTTTGACTCTAAAAATGAAATAGAACCTCCATATTAATTAATTGAAAGTCTTAATTTATGAAATAAAATGACATTCATGGGTTGGGGGTATGAATATATATTGGCTGAGACAAGGGGATTAATCCCATGCGGATTTCCCATTGTTAATCTGGTGCTCCTCTTTTTATTTTTTTATTTTTACTGCTTGCGTTCGAACGTCCCTTTTCGCGTTCGAATGCTAAGAACAATTTCTCTTTCGTTTTATACTGTTGGCGTTTGAACGTTACTAACGTTCTCTGTAGCGTTCGAACGCTAAGAAGGATTTTGGTCAGTCAGGGTTCGAACGCTCTGTTTACAGTTTGATAAGCCCGAGAGAGCATGACATTTGAAGTTTTGCCTTACTGTTCGAACGCTCATATTGACGTTCGAATGCTAATAAGAAATTGGCTACCCGTTCGAATGCTCATTAGGGCATTCGAACGCTAAGAAGAAACTGGGTAGAAACTACAAATCTAAGGTATGGAATTTACTTTAACCTTAATTTACTAAATGGATTTTGACTTTTTCTTAATTCGTCTCAATCATCATACTTGTTATAATTTACGTGATTAACTAAGTGGACAAATTTGGGGTGTTACATTCTCCCCTTCTTTATAAAAGTTTGTCCTGAAACTTAGCTAACGTAGTAATTAACATTGTTCACTCATACATACTCTGTATTCAACCTAGGGTCTTTGTAGTTCCATTACGCTTACATCGAGCACTCTGATAAAATTCTTCGCACAATCACATGTCTAATTTGGTGATCATTAATGCGTCTGATTGTGGGGTTAACTTTTTGTTGCAACTGCCTCTATTGCCCTCTCAATTGGGCAACCTACAACATGGTGCCCCGATTGATACCATCCACGACAAATCGGCCTTCCCCGATATGTCGGGACAGATGAAACTACCAAAACAGTAATTGAAGATTTAATAGAAATATTGATACAGTGAAATAGAGTTGTTTGGTTTCTTCACAAACGTTCCTCAAATTTAACATAAGTCATCATATTTGCTAAATCGCATTCCCATCTTTAGCCTACAACTTTCGGACACCCTATTCAGCTTTTGAAAGGGGCTATTGAATGTTTCGATACTTCCAATTGGATACATAAGCTATCCCTTAAGTTGATTGCTTTCACCGTATCAAAATTAGATATAATCACGATCTTAGCCGTTCTACCATGCTTTCGCTATGCTACTCTGATGACAATTCTCTTTTATAGACCGTAGACGAATAATTTTACACTCACAATGTCAAGGTTTATCCGATCGAATTTTGCGATTCATTGAAACACTCACTCCATTTCTATATCATTGAATACTAAACTCATTTATTCAATTTAATTCCCTAATAAATGTCTTAATAGAATATCAGATATTGATATATTCATAACACTTCTTTCTCATATGATTATGGTGTAAGGCTCGCACTAATGGACTAACTTCAATTCTAAGAACTTGGTCACGGCGATCTCAACTCTCCATCAACTTTTCATTACAACTTTAACCTTTACTCACAGCTAAGAGATAGTGATTAATCACGCGTATGGGGTCATGCTAATCTTCTCTGTATCGTTCCAATTTCATCAGATGTCCCCAAAGGGACCTTATTGATATTCGATGTATTCATGCTCGTGTGTCCATATCTCAAGGTCAAATGCTAGTACCATTGAATCATTTTCTTCTAATCAGTTTGGGAGTTGAACCTCCAACCTTTTCTATCCTAAAGTAAACATACAGTAGGGAGTCTTGGAAATAGGTCTGATATTCGAATTAATTAGATGTATATCAAGAAACTTGCTGCCAACTAGGAATATATATATAAACCTTTAATCCCTTTGTAGGATGAATGATTTGTAAGTCTACGATTGGTGGAGAAATGTGTGTGTCGATAAAGACGTGTACAAATTGACTACTACTAAGGCGTGGACCTAGCATTTCTGAAGTAGTAGCTGGGGTATTCTTTGATATAAGTGCGAAGGGCTTGGCCTTGTCGCGGTTGGTTATCCCTCCTTGTGACTGGAGGTTGTTGTGCTGAGGCTGATACTGACGTTCCTACTCCTTGTGTTCTCCTCCTCCTCAAACAATCTTTGATTCAGTGCCCTTCTTGGCCATACTTATAACAAGTCGTGCTTCCTTTGCAACATGCGCCCCAATGTTTCTTCTGACAGTTTGGACAAGTTGGTATTTTATTAGGTGTGTTATTCTCTGGGTGCCTGGCGTTTTATCGTGGAGTTGATGAATTCTCATTTGAAGATCGGGAACTCTGTCGTTTTGAACTTTGTTCTATCTTTAGGTTTTCT
>BRYF01000010.1:7462500-7465000 GCA_030159135.1 Actinidia polygama
TGGACATGGTTGGTAGCTAGCATGTCACATCATAGGAAATTGAGCCCAAGTGTGCGGGTGGTAGAGAAACTTCACGTGTACGCTATCCTTTGCCCCATAACTCAGTAAGAAGACTCCGTCGAAGTGGTCGTTGTGCTCGCCGTCTGAGCCATGCCTAGGTAGCCGACTGGCCTTACGGTAGAGCGACATTCCGATAGTGAGGTGTGTTAGAGCTCGGCCAAGAATGAAATTGAATATTCTATCCCTTTACAGAAGATATGGGAGAAGTACATCCCAGAATTAGAGATAAACATGCTTGATATGCGTAAAAAAAGGGTTGAAAGTTTTAAGATTTCTACCTTAAAGCTTTATAGAAAGCTTGAATTTTGAGGCTAAGGAAGAGGTTGTGGTGTTTTTACCCTTCCTTCTCCTTTCTTTATTTCTCTCTCTTCCTCCCTCTCTCTCTATTAAGTTGCCTACTAAACTCTTAGAAATCACACATACTCTCACACACATTCGTAGAAGATGGAGTTCAAGGAAGGAAAATCTGTGCAAGTATTGATATATGTATATATACACATTAGTTTTTCTTTGGTGGCCAAGTACAGGAAGACAAGCTTGTATGATTTAAGGAATAAAGTCATGGTCAAGAGTAAATTAAGGAAAAAGTGTTCTTAGTGTGTATATATATATATATATATATATATATTAGTCCTTTCTAGCAAAGTATTTCATATATATGCTCATAGAAAGATGATTGAGTAATTTAGGGAAACTTGCCTTCCAGGTTTACACACGTATACACTCATATATATAATACATACAAAAATAAAATTAAGGAAATGGAAAACTAAGGGATTGTTTCGTAATGTTGTCATTTTTTATTTTTTGTTATTTTTTCTGTTTATTTTTTTGCAAAACAGAAATAAAATATATATTTGTGTTCACCTGTTTTTAAATTATTTAACAGCAAAAACATGTTTGCCAACAAAACTACTATTGCCATTTATATGCGGTGGTGGCGGAGGAGACGTGGTGGTGGTGGCGATGATGTTGGAGACGTGGCGCGCATGGTGGCGGTGGTGGTGGAGACGTGGTGGCGGCGTGGTGGAGACGTGGTGGTGGCGATGATAGTGGCGGTAGTGGCGGCGGTGGTGGAGACGCTAGTGGATACATGGTGGTGGTGGTAGTGGCGGTGGTGGAGACGGAGACACGTGAATAGTACCATAACCAAAAATAAGTTTTGTAAATAATGCAAAAATATTTTTTTTTTGTTTTCACTTTTTGAAGAATAAGTGATAGTAATTTTGCATTGTTTTAATTTATAAATAGCAATACAAATAAATTTTTATTTATATTTTATACAAAGTACAACACAAAACCAGAAAAACATAAATTAAATAGTTACCAAACTAGTCTAAATTTTAAGAAAATACCTTTTGAGAGAGTAATTAAAATTATGGTCTAAAATAAAGTTAATAAGAATTAATAAATTAAGCTCGTATAGAAACTTAGGTAAAATCGAAGCATTAACTTATATATTCTGTTTAATACCCTACTCCATACTAGTAATCAAATATATCTCAAAATAATAGATAAATAGCTTATGTATATTCTATGTATTTATATAGTCAAATAATAGTCAACTAAAATCTACGCTTAAATAAAAACAAATAGGCGTACAAGATTTAATTTCTAGCAAAATATACTCTAGTAAAATTCTAAATACAAAAATTAATTTAAATAAAACTATTGGTTATATAAAAATAATATTTAAAATAAATTTGGTAATGATAACTCTGTTTATATTAGTAATCCCTCAAGATATAACTAATTATTAAATTAATTAAATTAAATAAAAATAAAGATTTATGTTTGAAAAATAATAGTATTATCAAAATTTAAAAGATACTGAGTATTACAACTTTGCTCTTGCTTTTCTTCTCTCTCTTTCAAGGAAAGTTTGCTTGTAGAGTTTACTCTTGCTTCTTAACAAGTCATTATTCATTGGCTAATAACAATGAATCCATGAGTGCATCAACCGTCATTGAGTCTAAATCTTTTGACTCTTCAATGGCTACAACAATGTAGTCAAACTTTAGGTCTATGGAACGTAAGATCTTTTCTACCACCGGGTTGTCATTCCAATCATCACCATATCTTTTCAGTTGGTTCAAGACTCTTGTAAAATAATCCGAAACTACTTCGGATTCGTTCATCCGCAACACTTCAAATTTACCTCTTAAAGTTTGGAGGCGAACTTTCTTCATTTTATCAACCCCACAATAGAAGGTTCGATGGACATCCCAAATTTCATTCGAAGTGGTTACGCTACCAATCTTTTGTAACATCACATCATCTAGGCATTGATGAATGAGTGAAACCACCTTGTGATCCTTCTTCTTTTAGCTTGCAAAATCTCTCTTTTGGTTTGTGACAAAGCATCTTCATCTTGGAATTTTGTGTAGCATTTTTCAGTTTTCTACAAGCTCCCACAAGTCTTGCCATACAAGGATCGCCA
>BRYF01000010.1:7505000-7515000 GCA_030159135.1 Actinidia polygama
AGATAAGCGCTGCAACAAAATGCATGTCTTGTCTACGATCGACCAGGAAAGGCTTGACGGGATCTTAAACTCACTAGTAGAGGTAGACTTCTTCTCGATCAAAGAAGTTCTTGAATCCAAGTCCTTTCATAATTGCTTCAATCTCGCCTCCAAATCGATGGCATCCAGTGGTGGGGACAACGCCGAGGATATACCGACGGGCGGTGCAGCTCCCGTCGCGGGTGATTAGGGTGAGTCTCATCACTCAAGAGATGAACATCGCCGAGGTGATAATTCCCGAGATGACTCAGTAAAATACCTAGGGACCATCAGGAGGAGGCATAAGAAATTTTTATCTCACCTTCCCGACCTACCACTGTTAAGGCTCCTAGGGGGAAAAGTCTGACCGCTCGTCCCTAGTTTGAAACTGGGTAGCTCAAGCTCAAGCTTGAGATCAAGCTCGGTGGCCTGGTCAGATCCATGACTGCCCCCTGAGCTCAGATCGGATGGTACTGCGCTCGTTCTTTTCCAAGTACTTTTTCTCGTTCATTGATTGATCTCGGTTCTCTTTTGCAGCTATATCAAAGAAAATCATCCTGAAGAAGCTCGCCTAGTTGGTGAAGGGGTTGAAGAATGCAAGTTTGGCAGCGAGGTTGACCCCGACGGTGAACGGGATAACTATTGGAAAAAAACACCCCCGAGATAAGACGCCAGACATCACGCCTACCAAGAAGAGCAAAGCAACATCTGACGCCAAGAAGAAGGGTTCCATGCCTCCGCTTGAGGAGAAGAAGAAGGCAGCGTCAAGCAAGGTGGCGAGCAAGGAAGAGGAGAAGGAAGAGAATAAGGAGAAGGAGGATGGGGAGAAGGGTGATACCAGCCCCCTCTCTCCTTAAATACTTGTAATTGTTTTGCTTTTTTTTTTGTAATGGAGAGATGTAACCCTTCAAACTTTTAATGAATAGTATTTTCTTCCTCATATGATTCCTTCTTTATTCTTCTCCTTCATAACAATGTATTTGTCCCACTTGGCGATATCATTATTAATGAATCTAGTGAGGTGAACTTGGCGAACAAAACTTATCGACCCTAAACCGTAAACCCTAAACGCTAAACGTCACAAGGAAGCCAAGGAATTTTCCTGAGGATACGACAAAAATACACTTGGAAGAGTTTAACATCATGCGATGCCTTCGCAGGATGCCAAATGTTTTCTCCAAGTGGGCGATGTGATCAATTGCTCTGAGACTCTTTATTAACATGTCGTCTATATAAACCTCCATCATTTTCCCTATCATTTCCTTGAACATCTTGTTGACCAAACTTTGGCACGTCGCCCCTGCATTCTTCAACCCAAAAGGTATGACTTTGTAGCAGTATAACTCTCTTTCAGTGATAAAGGAAGTCTTATCTACATCGGTAGGATGCATTTTGATTTGATGATATCCTGAGAAGGCGTCCATAAAGCTAAGGAGTTCGTGTTTGGAGGTCGCATCAACAATTAGATCAATCTTGGGCAAAAGAAAACTATTTTTCGGATAGGCCTTGTTTAGGTCGGTAAATTCAACAACTCTCCATTTTCCCCCTTTTTAGGGGCAACAACAATGTTGGCCAACCAGTCTGGGTAATGGGATTCCTTGATGACATTGGCCTTGATGAGCTGAGCCACTTCTTCTTCTATGACCTTCAATTGTTCAAGGGCGAACTTCCTTCGTTTTTTGCAAACTAGAGATGATTAGGGTCGGTGACCAGCTTGTGAATGGTGACATGAGGATTTATTCCTGGGACATCGCCCTATGACCATGCAAAAACATCGTACATTTTCTTTAAAAATTTCACCAAGGCATTTCGCAGCTCCTCGGTTAATTCGGTCTCGATCATTACATGGCGATTTGCGTAGTAGTGGGATATAGGAATATGGGTCATTTCTTCCAGAAGGCTTGGCGTTCTCTGTCTCTTGGGGGTCAACAAGTGTTTTTTCTTCAACTTCGTCCCTCAGTGCCTCCATCTCGGTGTCCTCAATCTGTAATTGCTATTATGAGTTCGGCTTTGGAGTGAAATTGGTCTTCATCACCGTCATGAAGTACTGTCTCGCAATCTTTTGGTCGCCTATTACATCGCCTATCCCAATTGGAGTAAGGAATTTTATCATCAAGTGATAGATGGAAGTGATTGCCTTGATTTTTCCCATCATTGGGCAATCTAAGATCTCATTGTAAGGCGATGAGCAGTCCACAATAATAAAGTCCTACCACACTGTGGTTTGGTGACTCTCCACTCCCAATGTCAAAGCAACTTGATCCACCCAAGTGGATCTATTGAACTTCCTCCAAATCCGACTAGAGGGGTGTGAAATAGGTGAAGCCTATCTCGCCCAATCTTCAACTTAGCAAATGCCGAGATGAATAGAATGTCAGTAGAACTCCCATTGTCAATCAAGATTCTCTAAATGTTGAAATTGGCGATAGTGGCCGAGATGACCAATGCATCATCACGAGGGAGATGCAAGCCTCTCATATCGTCGTTAGTAAAGGTGATGGGCTGGTGAGCTCCAGTCATAGGTGTGGAGAGGTTGTAAACTTCCTTTTCAGCTCGCCCACTAGCTTCTTTGGCATGCCTTTTCTTGGACGAACTTGAGTATCCCCTGATGAAAATCCTCCATGAATTGTTTGGATGTTACCTGCTATTGGCCTACTGTCGCCATATCTTCTGTCAGGCGAGTCGGGTCGCGGGTAATCAACTACAAACTTCCTCAAATATCTCATTTTTATCAGATCAGCTATATGTTCCTTTAGTTGAAAACAATCCTCAATATTGTGCCCATGGTTCCTGTGAAACTCGTAATATTTATTTTTGTTCCTCTTGAGGGGGTTGGTCTTGATTTTACCTGGCCACTTCAGAAATTTCTCATTTTTGATCTCCATGAGTACATGGCTTATTGAAGCGTTGAGAGGAGGCAATACCAGGTCGGGGCGGGGAGGTGGCATACGGGGACATCGATCATTAGTTATCCTCCTATTATCTCGATCTGTCCTCTTGTTTTTCACCTCGTCTCTATAGTCCACTCGCCGTGTGTTAGGCTCCTTTCTTTCGTGGTCATCCCTTCCTCGCCTCCTCCACTTAGCCTCGGCCAACTCCTTTGCCGCAATGTACGTGTCAGCCTTATTCTAAAGTATCGATAAGTTTTAAAGGATGTTCTTGCATAGGGAGTCAAACAACGGGCCAGAACGAAGTCCTTCCATCATGGCCCTAATCACTACCTTGTCATTGAGGTCCTCTACTTCTAGGACAACTTGATTAAAACGCTTGACATCATCTTTCAAGCTTTTCCCATCATTCTGGTGGACTGTGAGAAGGTGGGAGGCCCATGAAATTGGCGACAAAGAGCTTGCTCAGGTTGCCAAACGAGTCAATAGTTCTCGTAGATAACTTCCTTAACCATGATCTCATTGGCCCCTTCAAAGTAGCTAAAAAAGCTTTGCGCATCACCTCATCTGAATATCCCTGGAGTGACATCAAGTTCTTGTACGAATCTAGGTGGTTCATAGGACTTGTCTTCTCTTTATACACTCCAAGTTGAAATGATAACTTGAATCTAGACGAGACCCTGACCTTCATCACTCTCTCCGTGAATGGGGGTTCTATTTTCCTAATTAAGGCATCCACAATGATTGGGGCATTCGTACCGGTGTTGATGGCATCAATTCGGGAATCCAAGTCTGGTGATGGACTTATCTCGGCGCTTGTGCATCTGGCCATTTCGGTGAGGTGACCTTTCTCTTCTTTTGATTTCCTCGCCATCCGTATTATGAGTCTGGCTAGAAGACCGAGACTCTAACATGATAGGACTCCTTTCTCGCTTGGAGTGCAAACTTGGTGATTGGTGTTGCTGACTTCTGGTTGAATGAGCCCGACTAGTGCTTTGGCAATTTTGAGAATCGTGGTCACCTGATCGGTGAGAACGGCGAGATCAATTAGCTTCTTCCTGAACAGGTGCTGCGGTAGGATGCGGGTTGTTCGTGGTGAGGTGCTGTATCAGGCGGGCATTATTCTCATTCATGATTCTAATTTGCTCGGCGATCTCATGCATCTCGTGGTGGACGCCCTCAAGATCTGGAACTTGGCTGGTGTTCACCATAGGATGTGATCTGCTATCTAGAGGGCTGTTGGTACTTGCTCTAGACAATAAGTGGTTGCGCAGGTGCATAAGGTATTGCGAACTGTTATTCCCACAGACGGCGCCAAATTATTGTGGTAGAAATTTGGGGGTAGTAACCAACAATCAAAAGTGCTCGTAACCTTGGCAATGAACTCGGTTGTAACCTTGGTAATGACTTGCGCAAGGGAACAAACGTAACTGGTTGGGGCGAGACCGCTTCAAACCTCTCCGACGTGGAGATCAGATCTAGGCGAGCAAGCTAGACAGTATCAGAGCTCTAAGAGTGAGAACGCAAGTGATTCTTGCCATTTCTAGTGGAGGGGAGCGGTCTTTTATAGGTGGAGGATGGAGAGCTGTGCGAGAAGATCACGGCGTAATCCTCGGGCGGCTAAGTATGAAAGGAGATCCCAAGGATATCAGTGATGAAGGACGAAGATGCCATATGGAGATAGTACCGCGAATGTAAGAGTCCAGGAGGAGGTGAAATTTCATAATGATCTTATTCTTAGACTGGTGAGATAATCAACCGGGCGAGGTGACGTTATAAGGCGGTCGACCTAAGTGGGAAGTCTAGGCAAACTCAGCATGAATCGTTAGAGCTGCTTGGCGACATGATCTTTTGGCGACGTTTCCACCTCGGACTATCTGCAAGTGGATAATTTCTCTTCATCAACAATTAAAAAAAAGGAGTGTTAAAAAAAATTGGCCCTAAAACATCATGTGTGGGCTCACTACGAGCTCGCCTTACTGTAGTCTGCCGAGGTGGAATCATTATTGGGGTTAGGGTTGGGGTTGGGGTTGGGGTTAATTCGGTTGGGGTTGGTTTAAGTAAATGCGGGCAATTATTTTGTGTTGATATTTGCCACTAATATATAGTGTGTCGATTAATGATTCGTGTAAACATTATTGCTTTCAAAGAATTGCTTGTAAAAGTTTTATTTTTTTTATTGTTATAAACAATCAATATTTAACATGAAATAAAATTGACTAGAAATGAACGTAGACGATGAAAATCCAATGACATTTAGATAATTTCATAGTGAATGTGGGTCAAATTATATTCATGATACTACAATAAATCACACAATAAAGTTTTAATAAGCTTACCTCCAATTCAAGTAATGTGGGCCCATTATGCATCCACCTAAAATCACTAAGGTGGAATCTCGTAGGGTAGTGCGCTAAAAGTTAAGAAGTGCACGGTAAATTTAAGATTAAGATAGTAAAAAAATAATAATTCATACGTTATTTTAGTATTAGTGTGGGTATTAACTTAATTGTGATTGGCTTAGTTGCGATCAATCACTTGGTACAGTTTAATATTTAGTCACATCTAGAAGTGTATAGATTTATTATTTGTTTAAGTATTACTTCTCTAACTACAAGTACTAATTTTTCAAATGGTAAAATTTCACAATTTGTTGGTCGTCAGAAAAATTATCACTAGAAAAGTTTTTAGAGATCGGGTGGAAAGTAATCACTGGAGTTATAGGGATATTTTTATTTGAGTTGGGCAAATAGAGTTTTGACATTAAGATTTTGCTACATGAACAAATTGCTTATTAAGAATTTGACCCAATCAACCCAATACCAAAGCTTCAAAAACAAACAAAGAAAAATCACCTTAATGTTGTTTTTTTTTGGGTGGGTGGTTGGGTGGGTGGTTGTGGTAGTGGTGGTAGTGGTAGTGGCGGGTGGTGGTGGTGGGAATGGGGGAATCACCTTAATGTTTGATTCACAGTCAATTGATTAATTTCCAACTAAACCTGTTTGTTTTTACACTTTTTTTTATTTCTCATATTGGTTAAACGATACACATGGTTATAAGCTCACATAATTTTCAAACAAGCTTAACCCAGATCAGGATAATACGTGCAAGAAATCCAAACAAGGAACATTCCTTTTTGTCAATAATGGTTCATTTATTGTTTTTTACATTCACTTGGATGGCCAAATGGTGATGAAAGCTCCAAATGGCTCATTTTTTTATTTATTTAAAATAGAGAGTTAGTACTAATAATTATTTCTGAATTTGGTCAACGTATTTGAGTTAAAACATAGAAAAATCCGTATGAGCATATAATGAGAACGAATGTTGGAACCACAAAGTAGAAAATTCTCACATATTAAATAATTAAAATAGTTAAATAGATTTGAGAGGTCAGAATTATGAATGTGTTGTTTTTCAAGTTTGTTTTTAATAGTTAATGAAGAAAGAAATTCTTTTAAACAATCAAAAGATAGTTTTTTTGAACAACTTTTAAAAGTTTTAAAAACTCCATATTGGGGACTTCCATTATTTGTTCATTAGTTTAGGTTATTATTGAACCCAAAACAAGTGATAACTAACCAAAATGGTAAAGGTGGCTAGTTTACTTCCCTCCACACCCCAAATGCTCACTTCAACACAAGTCCCCGGGTTCGCATAAAACCTAAAGAAATTGGTCTTGGTAAAGAAAATTGGTCTTTGTTTTACTTTTTCTCGACATTTTGAAGATTATAAATCCTCTACGTTGAAGCAAAGAAGGACCATAAATTAACACATTTGCCTGAAAGTGGATTGATTGCTTTTTTCATATTCCAAAATTTGTAAAGGTAGTGCGATCTTTGTCTTTGTTGGCATGCTCAAATTATCCCAATAACCTTAAAGCCAAAATAACTTCCCAACATACAATAACTCCAATATTGAAATCCTAATTTCTAATTATGTGTAACCTAATTTCTCAATATCCAAAACCACCTTTCCCCTGCTCAAGAGTTGACAACCTCCAAGGTTCCACCACTACAATGCCGCCACCATCTCCAAAACTTCCCTCAGTCAACCGCCACCAAAAGTCCTCCATAGTTCCCACCATTCTCGATTACAGCAACCAGTACCGCCAGCTTACTCCTTTAGTTGTTGTTTCCATGAATGTATTGGAATTTGGAAATTGAACTTGCTTGTTTGTTTGCGTGCCAGAATCACTTGCTTAATTGGATATTCTAATTGTGTTTTCTGTGTTGTTGCGACTCTGAATCTAAAGATTCCAATTCATCCTCAATAAACCTCACAATAGTTATGAATTCATAAGTGCACGTTTCCATTATTTTAGCATGATCTCAATCTCTACGGCACTGTAATTCATCTAGTTCTGCTTTCTAGATGGACTACATAAATACTTCACATCCGAATTTTATTGGTGGGAGTAAAGCTGTCGAGATAGCAGTCCAGAAGATCAAGTCCAATAGGGTGGGCACACTCATTCCTAGGCAGAAGATATGTGCATAAGGTGCTGTTGGGTACTGTAAGTTTTGTGTATAAATTTAATTTAGGTTCATTTTTTCCACAAGGATGAGGATCCAGAAAAAGCACCAACATCTGAAAGAAGTCTTAAATCTCGTACTATTCTTACCAGATGATGAGGTCCCAATCAAAGCTAGTTAGCAATACCCAGGAAGTTTGTATTCTCTTCTGGTGAGAATTATACCACAAGTGTAATTGGATAAAATGCTTGATTTTTTTAACCCTCCTTATTGGAAAACAAAGCTTCCGAGAGGCGGTTGATAGTCTCCTCAAGGTGGTGGAATTTGTCAGCGACGCCGAGTTCCATCCGGTCCATCCCCTCCTGCAAACCGCCGAGCCCCGTCTCCAGATTCTGAATGCGTTCTTTGTTTGAGGTCATTGCAGCTGGCTCTGATACCAATGATGAGGTCCCAATCAAAGCTAGTTAGCAATACCCAGGAAGTTTGTATTCTCTTCTGGTGAGAATTATACCACAAGTGTAATTGGATAAAATGCTTGATTTTTTTATTCATCATAACTCCAAATTATAAATAGACATACAGCTTAACAACCCACGTCCTATAGCTTAACAACCCACGTCCTATAACTGCTAATAGACCCACGTAAACAAAAATAACAAACTAATCGAAATAACTGGAACCATGACTTGCACTCAACCCATGTACTTAGGATTCTTCCTAACTGTTCGGCCAGATCTTCGTGGTCTATCACCAGACCAGTAAACGGAATTGTCCCTGAGCAGGTAATTGAATTATGCGTGCCACTTAATATGAACTCTTCATTTGTTGCACAACTGGCTGGAACAATCTACCTCTTGTGATGGTGCTATAACTGCTAGTATAAAGAGAATTCAAATTGTTTTAGTGACTGAATTTATTCATATTATCTGATCATTCTTACACTAATGATTCTGTTTTGTTAGGGATCTCGGCCTGTTGCAGATGTTGAGAAAACCACATTATCTGGTAAATTGTTACTTGGAAAGGAATTAGATAAATTGTCTAATTTTATATTGGTTACCTGATGCTATATTGATTATTGATATGAATTGGGATTCAAATTATGCTGTATTTCTTATAATTTATTCCTAAGGTGATACGATTGGCAACATGGCTTTAGATTTTTTCTTTGAGTTATTTAACTTTCTTTCGTTTTTGGATAAGACATTCCAAGCAAATATTTTGCTAGAAGTGACTTCAGCATGATTGGTATAAAAGTAGCTTAATTTGGTATGTTTTATGGTTAATCAGCAAAAGCAACTGGTTCAAGTTGGGGGATCGCATCTATGTTCGGTGGTTCTCATAGTCGTGTGTCTATCAAAGAGAACTCAACAAACAAGTCATTCATTGAACCTGTTCAGAACGGGGAATATGCGGAACATGCCTTCTCCATGATCCATTTGAGAGAGGTATGTGCAAATGGTCTTATCTCCTGACTCAATTGGTTTGAATATTAACCTCTATCTTTTTGTCAGCATGGTCCTGACAAACATGTGTTGTAATTTTTTAAGCCCCCATCCATCTTGAGACCCTCAGAATCCCATTCAGGTCAGGAGGCTATTTAAATAGCAGTCACAAAACTGCTGTTGAAGTCATATTATGACATTGTTAGAAAGAATATTGAGGATTCACTACCAAAAGCAATTATGCACTTCCTGGTAACTTTTATCTGTTTATGGTCTTGACATTTATTTATTTATTTTTGTCGTTTTCCCATTTCGTTTTAACAACTATGTGTACTAATTCCAAGGGAGTGTGCACAAGTAGTAAATAGGTTTTTCGGAGTAGCCTTGACTTAGATAGATTATGATGTATGGTATTACAAACGGTGTGGATAGGATCAGCTGGTTGGCTCAGGCTGAGCATGATGTGAAGCATTTGAAAATTACAAATGTAGTCAGTTTCATAGGGAAAACATCAAGTAAAGACATTATGATTTTGGTGTGATCGGGTATAATTTTTAACTTGAATAATTGTAACTACCGCTTAATCTATGTGGACTTTTATGTAGGTTATTTGTTTAATCTAGTACAGGTCTGGTGCTGGTTGGGACAGTTCAATGTCTCTGCATAAATCCATGGGAAATCTATCGATCCCTCTGACACCTTTATGGTCAATGTGAATGACACATTTTTAGGTGGATGGCTCTGTATCGTTTGTATAGTTTTTACTGCTCTGTGCTTATTATTTCATTGTGCTTCCATTAGGACGATTTCATTCGATCAAGTTATTATTAGATTTCTTGCAATGCTTTTCTTTCAGTGGGTGGAGCATGTAAACATTCTACTTTTCAGTGTTCCATGAATCTGATATGTCTGTCAATCATTTTGATTCATTGCCAGGTAAACCACACAAAAAGAGAGCTGCACAACGTCTTCATTAAAAAGCTTTACAGGTAACAAAGCCTGAAGGCAGTGAGTGCTCAGAGATAATGTTCTCTTAGCTGTGTTCTGTAAAAGCAGTGTGTAGATTTTTGCTGTTAATTTTTCTTGCTAGTAATGATTTGATCTTTTTCACATTTTGATTGTAATGCTTATATGTTTATCTGTTGGTCTGGAAAAGAGACAATTTGTTTGAAGA
>BRYF01000010.1:7520000-7525000 GCA_030159135.1 Actinidia polygama
TTCCTCCATCTCTGAGAATGCAACGATGGCACCCCCGGTATATCTACTACTACTCAAAAAGAAGGAACGCTTGTTGATGTTTCCTGCACTTTTTATTCCCATTCTTTAATCATTTGTTAATTCCTTGTCAATATAACCCCAAATCGAAGGGACACACTTTTGGTGCGAGGTGGCATGTCATTTTCTCAGTCAACAATATAACTCTTCCAAGCGCTCCTCCACCCCTCTTCCTATAATATTTCACAAGACATTGCAACAACGAACAACTTAGGGATTGCGATGTTTCTCTGCAATTTGTACAATTGAATGGACGTCTCTCTTTTAACAATCAATGGGTGATCGTGTTTAGCCTGAATCGTTTACGTAGGAATCTGGATTCGGAATTTGACACTATCTCCAGTAATAGAAGAGTTGAACCCAAATTTGGCAATCAAAGTTGAATTCTCTTTAAGGTAGTGAGTTTCAAATATTCTGCATTTTGTTTCATTCTCCTGGTTAACATGCTAATAATTAGGCTATTAGTGAAATTAACCCTAACTGATTTCCATGGCTGATGATTCTAATTGACCCTAATTGTTTTCAATGACTGATGATTTTATTTTCACAATATTTCATGACTGATAATGTTATTTTCATTCTATGGAGTTTGATCGCTATCTTTTAGTTGTTTGGTTTGTTTGTTCCAACAAACGATTATCTTCTTTGTTGAACAATTGTCAATACTTTTGAAAAGACTCGTGATGTCAGGTCCCAAATTTTGCTCACTTTTTCCTCTCAGTTATCTCCTTAATTCAATCCTCTGTCATTTATCTTTGTTATTTTTGAATCTGACCATTCTTTATAACCCTTTCCATCTTCTCATATCATTTGACTCTACTTTTATCCATTCTTTGGTGGGTCATTCCCATTGCACAGTACTTGTTTAGTTGTTTACTACGTGAATCCTTTTAAGAATAGTCAATAGACAGCTATGAATAAATGTTTGCCTTGCCCAAGGGTTTAAATGAGAATTGTTTCATTTTTTCAACTCTCAATTTTAAGAATTCCATTTCAATTTTTTTATTTATTTATATGTCCAACGTGTTATTATTTTGTACGTATGTTCTATTGTGGTTTCTTTGATATTCATTTTAACCCCTTAAAAGTATTGTGAACTAGATTATTTTCTCTTAACGTTTGAAATAGAACATAATCTTGTGAAGAATGGAGAGGACAGTGCATTGCTATGTGTCATGTTCTGTTGTGTCCTGTGCCATTAGTCCGTGCTACTATCACCCTATTCTTACGGAAAGTATACAATGGTTTGACTGTTAAAGTGGACCTTAGAATGTTTCTTATCTCAATAATGTTTCGTTTTCATATGCCTGGGTTATTACTCCAAATATATAATGACCTCCAGTATGTCAGATTGCCACCCTTTCCAGATGGAGTAGCACATTTCTATCTTGAAAGCCAGTCCCGTCAGGGCGATTTTTTATTCCCAGACATGTCAAGATTCTGAAACAGATCTGACTTGCGTACAAAAGCTTATAGTAAGAATTACTTTAATTTTCATATCAGTAAATAGTAAATGCATAAAGATAAACTAGAGGTATTAATTAACAAAGGTGAGATATACTATATAGATATTATAGCAGAAAGAAGAATACACACACAAAAAGCAAAAAACACTTTAAGAAAGAGCTCCAGAAGAACTAGAAAGGGCGTATGAGAGTGGTGAAGATGCTGGGGTGCTACCTCTACTCCCAACATCAACTCAGTGGCTATGACACAACTCTCTTGAAGCATATATATGATGGATAGACTCCTGTTAGGCTAAGGGTGTTGGTTGGAAATAAGAAAACAATCTCTTATACTTGCCATTCCATCACAGAGATGCAATACATTATGATTGGTTGGGTTATCTTGTAATGATGTTAACATCATCTTTATTTGCTAGTGGTAGAATGTTTCACAATTCCGGTGTTTTGTGATTTTTGTTATCAGCCTGAGTATGCCAAGGATAGTGATAGATTTGTTGAAGCTATGTACAAAAATATCCCTTTGTGAGAATATTTATTATCCCTTGTCTCCCTTGCAGCCACTTTATACATTGTTCACTTCAATTTGCACAAAAGGATAGTTTCTCTTTTCAACTCAACTTTCAGGTTTCCTTGAAATTGGGCTTCAATCCCCTTGCACCTGGAATAGTTGGACTGTTGGGTACAGTTGGAAAGATAGTAAACAGTGAGCTTCAATCTTTGGTAGTGTGTTGCGTCTTTGTTATTTTTAACATCTGGGTTGTACTCAAAAATTCAAGTTTTTTTCTTCTTCAATATCAGTACTCGAAATTTATGTAGAGAAAGAGTTTTATATGATGTGTTAATTAAAGCAGACCCAGGAAATGGATCCATGCAAACAACCTCAAGCTTTGTTCTGGTTATATTGAGAATGTATTTAAGTTGTCTTTTATTATGTTTGTAATGTGATGATGAGTTATATTAATGTTGAGGTTAAACTCAACATTCATATTTCCTTAATAGTACTCAACAATTTTTTTATTTTTTATTTTTAAAAAGCTAAGGTATATTGTATGATGTTCACAAGAATCAAGGGAGGAAGTGGACCCATATTGTAAGGGTTCAAATTTTTTTCTTTGAATATGATTTAATTAGGACACACGTGTCGAACACGTGTGATGTCATCACACTACGGGTATATATATGTGTATATATATATATATATATATATATATAAGCGTATTGATATTAGAAAATAAAGTTGGGTTTTTTATTTGGGGCTTAAAAGGAGATGCGTGAAAGAGTGGGCCAAATGGAGTGGACCCAAGATTGATTGTGGTTTGAGTTTGTTGATTTGGGCCAAACAAAGCCCAAGGAGGGCAATTAGGTATTTTTTCATCACTTGACCTAACTCAAGTTGCTAGCATTTACCAAAATATTTTATTTTCTTTTTCTTCTTCTTCCTTTACTCTTTCTCTCTCTAGGTTTTGGACCAAGAAGGTTTTGATCATTTGAGCTTAGATCTAGTGAGTTAGAGTGTGATTCAAGAGGGATGCTTTGGAGAGAAATCATCTACTCGACGGGGGCTTCGTTTTGAGCAAAAAAGAATTGGATTTGAAGCAATTCAAAATTTCGGGCATCACCATTGTGTGGAGCTCTTCTTGCTTGGATTTGAGGTAAAGGGGTTTTTTCTTTTGGGTTTTAATCTTGGGGTTGTGTTAATAGCTTATATAAAATCTATTGACATTATTTTGAGTATTGAATTTTAAATGGAAGATTTGATTTATAATGAAAAGTGTAAAGGAGAATAGTTTGTAAGGGGATTTTACTTTAGGTTAGTGTAAATGGCTAGTATATGGCCTATTGAGGTTTAAATTCAAAGTAATGAAAAGTATGTGACATGATACGTGAGTGTCGATACCTATTATTCAAGTGTCGACACATTTGAAGAGTGAATTTAATGTTTTTGGCTACTAGTTGCATGTGTCGACACCTAAAATTTTTTGAACAGTAAAAAAATAATAAATTAAAATTAATTTTTTTAAATGATTTTACTTTAAGCATGATGATATTTTGTATATTTTGTTATTGCATTAATTTTTGATAAATGTAATATTTGTTTATGTGGAATTTGAAAAAAAGTGATCTATGTGTATACTTGAGAATTGAAAATATTTTGAGAAATGAGTTGGCTAAAGTTTTGAAGTAAATGCATTTAAATGGTTTCAATAATAGTTTATATTGATAGATTTGATAATTGCATATTATGTTGATGCATTATAGCTTTGGGAAAATAAAATCTTTATAAATGTTGAGATTTGTAAATAGTTTTGAGAATGGTTTACGTAGAAATGATTTTGAGAATGATTTAATGGAAATGGTTTTGATAATGGTTAACATGGAAATGGTTTTGAGAATGACATGCTAGGATATACCGAGTTTGGTACATGAGTGTACCAAAAAATTAAAAATGTCAAAGCCCACAGTGAAAGTACAGGAAGTTGACGAATTTAAAGTCCTAGATGGCAACTGCACAAATGGTATAGCGAATGTCGACTCTTTCGGAATTCGTACGAGAAATGCGACGTGTATAGGGAATATCGACCCTCTCGGAATATGTACGAGAAATGCGATGTGTATGGGGAATGTCGACCCTCTCGGAATACGTACGAGAAATACGACCCTTTCGGTGAAAGTCTGAGGAATGTGGCCGGATATTGGGTGTGTCAATCCTTCGGTGAAAGCCCGAGAAGTTAACCAGATATCGTCTCATATGCTTAGTGCATGATAAGCTCGGTTAGGTGTCAGCCTAGGTGTGTCATTCAAAAATTATTGAGTTGTTTGTTTGTGAGAAAAATCGAGTTTTGGATTATTGCTTTTGTGAAAAGCCGAGAATTGAAAAAGTGTTGATTTGATAAATCACGGATTGAAATAAAAAATATATTTTGATATGAATGAAAACATATTTCATTGCATCATGTTTTCATTATATGATTATTGTATCATGGTTTTGGCTTGAGACATCAAGTCCATTTTTAAATCTTTTCAAGGTAACTCACCTTTATTATAAAATAAATTTCAGGTACCGAGAGTTATCCTGATTCGTGAGGCATGTGGATTGCCGTTTACTCTTCTTTTGTCTAGAAAAGATGTAAATGTATTTTTGGGGATTGTAGTATTCTTTTGGTCCAGTGTGGGCATTGTCCATGGATTATTATTTATATTTTGTATTGATAGCTCATGTAGAGCATGGTCCCATGGGAGGAATAGATGTATTGTACTCTGATTAATGACGAGTAGAATTGTCGTATTGTTTAATTTGACTTTTGCGCATTTAGGTTATTTGCTTACGTTGTTGAGTCTTGATTTGACCGGGGCATGACACATATATCTAACAAGTAATTGAAACAAAGTTTTGTTGGGTTTAGGATGTCAGTGAGTTAATAAGAATATCATAAATGGTCGTCAAATACTTCTATATAAACACGTCCTTGGACCGCT
>BRYF01000010.1:7535000-7537500 GCA_030159135.1 Actinidia polygama
GTGTAATATTTACCTTGTGAAGTCAGTTTTAAATTTTCAGTGAATGAGTAATTATATCTCTTAGTTTACTGAGTATGTGGTGAATATCAAGTGTTGTTCGCAGGCATGGTGGCTTGTGCGATCACATTCCACCTAATTAGCATTAATTATGTTTAATTAGGTTAGGGGTATGACAACTTGGTATCAGAGTTGTGGTTTAAAGCAAAGATATATAACTGAGGCTATATTGTGGTGTTGATGTCTAGGATCACATTGAACCATAAGATGTTATCGGGTGTTGTTGTAGTTAGGTCGATTGTTAAGGCTTATGTGATTTTATTTGTTGCATGTGCTAAATCTAACTTGATGCAAAAAGAAAGAATAGCGGATGAAGAGTCATCAATTTTTGCTACAGGAGGAGAGCAAGAGAAACATTAACGACTAGTTCAAAATCAACTTGATCCGACAAAGAGGTTGCCCACTTTGATGGCGTAGTATATGGAACATCAGTTAGTAAGACCAGTACGAGGTACAACTTTGCATGAGCAGTTTATGAAGTTGAATCCACTTGAGTTTATAGGGGTAACTGACACAGTAGTAGCTGAGGAATGGTTGAAGAAGCTAGTTGCTATTTTTGAGGTAATGGAAGTGATTGAAGAACAAAAATTATCTTTGGCCACATTCATGCTAGAGGGAGAACCAAGGAACTAGTGGGAGGCAATGAGAAGAATGCAAAATGCTCATCCTGTAGGAGAACTAATTACATGGCATTGTGGGAATTTTCAATGATTAGTATTTTCCTCGGATCTATCGTACTCAAAAGGAACAAGAGTTTATTCATTTGAAGTAAGGAAGAATGACTATAGTAGAGTATGAAGAGCAGTTCACTACTTTATCTCGGTTTGCACTAGAGTTAGTTTGTGCTAAAGATATAAAGTGTATGCGATTTTAGCAGGGTTTGGACTTATTAATTAGATCTCATGTGTTTACATTTGAGATTACTTGATATGCAAAGTTGGTTAACAAAGCCAAAATTGCGTAGCGTGATGTGAGGGAATTTCAGAGTAGACAAGAACAATTTAAGAAAATGAGGTTTGATTCAGGAGCTAGACCATCACAATAAAGGTTTTCAAGAATGACAATAGTGGAGCAAAGCCGAGCACAGTCTAGTGGAGGAGGTGCGAGGTCCAGTAATTTGAGAGGTGGAGGGAGTTTTAGAGGCAGAGGATCATGGAGACCATTAACTAGACCTGGTCCTACAAGGTCTGGTAATACAGGGAGACTTATTTACTATTGGTATGGGAATGAAGGGAATGTAGTCAGGGATTGTCCAATGTATTGGGTGGACAAATGTTATCGATGTAGACTGTAACACCCCGCATTCGTAAATTCCATTTAATCGCATGAATTACACCGCGTACAATAATTAGGATGTACTAATTTAAAGACAAGAGTCCAAAAGATTAGTTAAAGCTAACAAGTATTCAAAAACCACAAACTTATGATTTTTGTCCAATTTTCTTCTTAGCGTTCGGACGCCAGGATGAGCGTTCGAACGGTCGAGCATTTTGCCCAGGCGTTTGAACGCCTATTGACAGCACATTTGGAGCATTGGAACGGTAAGGCCAAAAACCCAAATTTCAAGCCTCGCATGTTTCAAACTGTAAACAAGAGCATTCGAACCCTGCCAAGCCAAATCCTTCTTAGCGTTCGAACGCCAAAAAGGAGAGTTTGAACACCCACAGTGAAAATGGGAAAATAAAAAAGGAACACCAAAGTTAGAATGGGGGAGACACATGGGATAAAATCCCATGTGTCTCATCTGATATATACATAAACTCACCCTCACTCCTTCACACACACACGTACGAAGAGAGAGAGAGAGGGAAAAGAGAAGAGAGAAAAGAAAAGAGAGAAGAAAGGAGGAAGAAGCAAAAGAGAAAGAGATTAGGGCTTAGGGAAGCTCAACAAAGCTAAAAGGAGCTTGGAAGGAGAGGTATAAGCTCAAAAACCCATGTATATATATGTATGTTGTATGTTAGGATTTTGGGTTGCTTTAATCCTAGATCACTTTGGTTTTAGTAGTTTCTTTCCTGCCATTTTGAGTTATTTTAGTTCCCTTGAGTTGTATTTGGTACTTTAGAAGACTTGAAAGGATTTGAGTTAATTTAGGAAGCTTTTGGTAAAAATTAGTAAGATCAGCTACTGTTCATGTCACTGAACGCAGGGAGCGTTCGAACGCCCAAGAACAGCGTTCGAATGGCCCAGCGTTCAAACGCCACTGGTAGAACACTTTTGAACGTTCGAATGCCAAGACCATTTTTATGCAAATTTGACATTTTCCCTTAAGACTTAGTAAATTCAACCAAAGTATGTTAAGCCCTTTTTACACCTTTTGAGAACTTAGGGTACATGTTCAAGATGGTTAGACCTAGAACGAAGATAATTAAGTCAAATCGAGAAATTTTATCAATTTGATTTGTAACACTAGCCTTATTGAACATAATAATGACGTATTGTC
>BRYF01000010.1:7542500-7552500 GCA_030159135.1 Actinidia polygama
TATTATTCTACTAAATTGAATTGTCTTATTATTGTAATTATTGGTGTTAAATAAACTTTTATATACATACATGTACATATATATATATAACGAATGGTAGAAAAGAAATAAAGCATGGTTCGTGTTTACTAGAGCTTCAATGTCCCAGAACTGGAAATTATCCAGTGTGTTCAAGCCCATGAAGTTGTCGTGCACCCTAGGATAAATTTGTCAACCGCACCCTAGGATAAATTTGTCAACCGGATGAGGTTTTGGCCATGTAAATAGTCGTTTTTTATGTTTTTCAGTATTCTAAATCTAAATATAGGGTCAATTTAAACTAATTCTAAAGTTAAAATGACGTGGTACATAAAGTGGTGATTGGTAGGATTTTGAGCGTGTTTGGTGACAATCATTGGTGAAAAATTATTTAATTGCTTTGAAATTTTAATAGGGTGTAAATACTACCATTTAATGAGAATTCATCGGATTAAATTATAAATTAATAGGCTTGAGTTGTATATATTCAATGCATCACATTGATGCATCACGTGGGGGTTTAAGAGAAGTAATTATGCTACCTTAACAACATTGATTACTTAGGCTTAAATTATATACATGTGATACTAAGTAGTAAGGCATTGTGTTGGGTTTATTAGGGAAGAATTCTTAAGTTGGTACGTTTAGATCATTTATGCATTGCATTGAGAGGGGAGAAGGAGGAATTATATTGTTAAACTAATATGAGAGTGGATGTAAAGTGTGTGTGTGGACAGTGCATATGTTAGGTTTTTATCATTACTAATTTATATATGGTGTTCATACACTGATGAGTTGGTGACTAACAGGAGTTAAAGAAGGAGAAGGGTCTTCAAGGCAAACTTAAGCGTTACTTGACTGCGGTGTGAGTGTAGTGACAGGTGGGAATATAACATGTGATAATCTTATTCATATTGAACTGTTTGTTTCTTATATGATCAATATTGGTGGTTATATTCATGAGGTGTATATATGTGAGATGATATTGTGATTATATATGAGGTGGTATGTCAATGCATGTCATTTATCTTGTATGCTTGTATTGCGCTGGTAAAAGTTAACCACGGTAGGTTAACTAAGGCTTAGTCAAGGTGGACTAGCCTAAGGATGCCACGGTGGACATTCCTTGATAACGAGACATCATATATTGGGTCAACGTTATCTAAACTTGCGTACATATGTGGGTGATGCATCATTGCATTGTTGATCTTTATTTATGGATATCTACAATAATGGTGTTTCTAATTTATTCTTATGAATTTGATTATCTATTGTGAGCACGTTGATTATTAGCTCACACCTACACAAAATTTTAGCTGGTGAAGAGGTGTAGATAGCTATCTGGTTCATTGTGATTGCAGTTCTAGATGTGGTGGTCTTTCTTGGTGGTGTTTAAAGTCATTGGCAGAACTTGGGATAGTTCTTGTCTTTGTATAGTTTTATCTAGTTTGGTGATGATTGTATAAATGTTTATGTTTTATGTTCAAAAATAAAATAGTTTGTTTATGTTCAAGATATGTATATATATTGTCTATGGTGATGATTGACATTAGTAGTTGACATGTGTATATGTGTAATCTTTACCTTGTGAAGTCTGTTTTAAATTTTTAGTAAATGAGTAATTATATTTCTTAGTTTACTGAGTATGTGGTGAATATCAGGTATCGTTCGTAGGCATGGTGGCCTATGCGATCACATCCTAACTAATTAGAATTAATTTTGTTTAATTAGGTTAGGGGTGTGACAATTAAAGTGGTTGATTGGGAGTTAGGAAGCTAAATTTGCTTATCAAGGCATCATTGGATAAGTGGTAATGGAGATCTACAGTGAAGTAAAAGATTCTTTGGAGAAAGGTGATTGTGGGTAAACACAACAGTATTTTAAGTGGTTGGAGGTCCCATTCATGATGGGCCTTTGGATTAGTATTTGAGGGTGTGGGAGTACTTAATTCAGCTTACCTGATTTGGAATAGGCATGATTGTAGAGTTCGGTTTTTGCAAGACATCTTGTGATTGGTCTGGAGACCATTGGTTTTGGGTATGTAAGCTACTTGTGATGAACTTTAGTTATTATACAATACTTGTCTGTCTCTTACGCTAGTCTTATCACTTAGAGAACAATTATATTCTCGATAATACTCCGTGGATGTCAAATGACATACAATTTTCATCCGCTAAGTTCTCTATAACACTGAACAGAAGTTGATATATTACAATCAATCTTCTAAAAATTACTAGGTGGTAAGTGGGCGGCCGAGGGGGCCCTAGCGCATAGGCGGGGGCCCTAGGCATTTTATTTATTTTTTATTTATTTATGTTAGATGTTAGCTTAGCTTATTTGTAGTTTTTTTTTATTATTGAGGGACTTATACGTAATTAATATTTTTTGGAGATTATAAAAGGGAAGAAGGCTCTCAACATCTACCCTAATTTTTGTTTTCCAAATACATATTATTTCATGGTATCATAGCCATAAACATCCTAACCATAACCTGCACCTGCGCCACTGCACATCCTCTGACCTCAACTTGTGACCTCCAACCTCCGACGACTATTGCCTGAGGTCTCTGACCTTCAGCGAGGGCTCCTCAGCCTGACAAATCTCTGAAAGGCTCAATTTGGACTTGCGAAGGTCCGACGCAATCCAGACAGGCCTTGCCTGACTCCGATGAGGCTCATCGGCCTACGTCCAACTCTAACGAGCCACGCTCTCCTCATGTGATCTAGCTGTTGGGTTTAAAAACACGCGATTGTTTACTTACTGTTATTTGATGGGTTGAATTTGGATCCATGAAAAGTAACAACTTTTTTATGTTTTAAAGTTTTTTAACTATTTGTTATAATAGTGTGGCATTAATCGTTGCGGGCGTCAATATATCTTTTTTGTCATTATGTCGGAGGGTAGTCAAATTAGTCAAACTACAATTAGCTCTGCAATCCCCACTGTGACGTCGGGATAGATTGTTGTCTCAAATGAAAACCCCAACCTAAGAATCACTAGGATTCTATTTGATGGTACTAATTGCCTATCATGGTCTAAATCTGCCACACTTTTTTTGAAAAGCAAAGGTAAAATTGGATATGTTAATGGTATTATTACTTCTCTCAACGTGAGGGATCCTGAATTTGATAGGTGGGATTAAGAAAACTCCTTGGTTATGAGTTGGTTGCTTCACTCCATGATTCTGGAGATTGGTGAAGATTTTCTGTCTCTCGATACAGCCAAGGATATTTGGGATACTGTGTTTGAGACTTACTCCAAGCGAGGTAATATAGCACAGGTGTATTGAACTTCAAAGGAAGAATACTTTCACAAGTTGCTCACTAGTCAGATAGTGTAATTACAGAAAAATGCTTGGTTTCTAAGCAGGTCATCACACATACTAGGTCGTGAATGGGAGAATGACACAGAACTTGATATCCAGAACAATAGGATAAATAGAGCAACTGGGCATTTGGTATACCGAAAAAATTTTAATAGCACAAAGTTCTGCATATGCCTTTATGATTCACAAGTCAATAGTGCCAGCATAGCAGACTTTATCCATTATGGATGTGTTCCGGGGGTAAGAGAAATTTATTCAACTTATATATAATGTTTTTATAGAGATAGTTTTTTTTAATTTCTTTTTCATCATTTTTTTTGTCACGACTCTATTACGTCCCCTGAAGACTTTTCAAGATGAGATCCCCATCATCATGGCCTGTTTTAAAAGGAAACATATGTAACGGTTAAGATGCCCATATCAGTACTCCTCGAATAGACCAGAAATGGAAAACATGTGTCACGCCCCGCAACCCGGCCTATGCGGATTGTGGGCACGTGATGGCCGGCGGTTGGTCAACCAAAGCCAACTTACTTTCTTCCTGTGCATCCTCATTTCAAATGATATAAATTTTTAGCGAAAACGTCAGCGTAACTGAAAATAATTAAGTGTGAATTGCGCATATTATTTACAGAGCTCTGCTTAAGTATTTAATCTTTACATACATCCTAGGCTAAACTTTACTTAATACAAAATCTCGATACATAAATTTGGATCTTGCCCATACAATACATAATGAGGCCATTGGCCACAAAACTACTATCCTACATATCAACCCTTTATATGGTTGTTCGGCTTGGCGGTTCACAAGTCAATAGTGCTCGCATAGCAGACTCTATCCATCATGGATGTGTTCCGGGGGTAAGAAAAATTTATTCAACTTATATATAATGTTTTTATAGAGATTATTTTTTTAATTTCTTTTTCATCATTTTTTTGTCTGGACTCTATTACATCCCCCTTGAAGACTTTTCAAGACGAGATCCCCATCATCATGGCCCGTTTTAAAAGGAAACATATGTAATGGTTCAGATGCCCATATTAGTTCTCCTCGAATAGACCAAAAAGGTAAAACATGTGTCACACCCCGCAACCCAGCCTATGCGGATTGTGGGCACATGATGGCCGGCGGCTGGCCTGCCAAGGCCGACTTACTTTCTTCCTTTGCATACTTATTTAAAATGATATAAATTTTTCGCAGAAACGTCATAGTAACTGAAAATAATGAAGTGTGAAATACGCATATTGTTTACAGAGTTGTGCCTAAGTATTTAAACTTTACATACATCCCAGGCTAAACTTTACTTAATACAAAATCTCAATATATAAATTTGGGTCTTGCCCATACAATACATAATAAGGCTATTGGCCACAAAACTATTATCTTGTATATGAACCCCTTCTATGGTTTTTCGGCATGGCTTCTTGAAAGTGATTTTCGAAAACGTAGGCTAAAGTTTAGTGAATAACAGCAATGCATGAGCATAAAATACCATGGATTATTTCATAGCATACATATATCATTTAGCTTGATACATGTGAGCATAACGTAACTTTTCTTGAAACATAGATTTCATAAATTTGAAGCTCACAAAATCTTGACATATTGACTTTCGTAATCACACATCATATTTTTAAAATGTAACAACTAGGATGAACTGGGTGACCATATAGGTTGGGTGGCTCTTTAGGCCGGAGATATCTCACTTGTAGATGACACTTATTTCATGTCCCCCATCTACCTTAGAACCTTAGACTAGATTAAAATCCCACCACGAGGGACCACGAGTGTCACTATGCACATATTTTGAACATACTTCATTTAACATGTAATCCAAGCATCCATGCATTTTCATTCATAGCATAACATCATAGCATATATTTTTAAAATATGACATTATATCAAAAATATATCACTTTATGCATTGAAACATGGAAACCATTTGCATATACATAATACTTGTTGAAAGCATTTTTTAAAATAAATAATTTTGTCCATGGCATCGTGTTACTCACCTGGTTTTCCTTGACTTGGTGCTATGCGTGGTGTTCCTACATATAAGTTATAGAACCGTTACTTCTATGTTTAATAACAATTTATTAATAAAATGTAAATTCTCGACTCGGCCTTAGGTTCTCTTACTCTAAGTCAGGACCTCTCAACCATGGTCCTAAAGTGTCACAATAAGGGTTCAAGTGCCCTAACATACTTTGATTATAATTATAGTGTTTTATAAAGAAAGGGTTCAAAACTGTCTAAAATGAGCCTTGGCGTTAGAATGTTGGTTCTGGAGTTCGAACGCTAAGGCTAACCGTGCTCACCATTTGAACGTCCAAAAGTGTACTGAAGGTGGCGTTCGAATGCTAAGGCTAAAAGTCTGGACTGTTTGAACGCTGTTCTTGGGCGTTTGAACGCTACCTACGTTCAACAGTAGAAATAGTAGCTGGACTTGTTGATTTTTATCAAAACAATTCTCAAATCTTTCCAACTCTTTCCAAGGCTTATAGGATGTCAAGAACAACTAACAAGGACCATAATAACTTGAAATTAAACCCTAATTTAACTTTTAATATGGTAAATCTAGAAATAAACACAACCCCAAAACCTAACTATACCTATATACCTATATATAAAATTTTAAAGTGTTTAACTCTATTCAAGCTCGAGCTTAAGCTTCCAATGGCACGTAGTTGGGCTTTTAAAATCCTTCCTTTATTTCCTTCCCTTCTTCTTCTCCCTTCTTCCTTTTTCTCTTTCTTTTATCTTCTCTTTTCTCTCTCTCTCTCCGTATGTGTGTGGAGTGTAAATGGCTATGTGTGTATATAACTGAGACATATGGGGTTTAATCTCCTGTGACTCACCCACTTCCACTCCGGTATTCCTTTTTTATTTTTTTGTTTTTACTGCTACCGTTCGAATGCCCATATTAGTGTTCGAATGCCCATATTAGTGTTCGAATGCCCGTTTGAACGCGAAGAAGGATTTTAGTTGGGTATGGTTCGAACGCTCTTCTTACAGTTCGATAACCCCGAGAGCTTGACATTTTAATTTTTGGCCTTACCGTTCGAACACTCATATTGGCATTCGAATGCTAAGGCTAACCGTGCTCACTGTTCGAATGTCCAAAAGTATACTGAAGGTGGCGTTCGAATGCTAAGGCTAAAAGTCTGGACCGTTCAAACGCTGTTCTTGGGCGTTCGAATGCTACATACCTTCAATAGTAGAAATAGTAGCTAGACTTGTTATATTTTTACCAAAACACTTCTCAACTCTTTCCAACTCTTTCCAAGGCTTTTAGGATGTGAAGAACAACTAACATGACCATAATAACTTGAAATTAAACCCTAATTTAACTTATAATATGGTAAAACTAGAAATAAACACAACCCCAAAACCTAACTATATCTATATACCTATATATAAAATTTAAAGTGTTTACCTCTCTTCAAGCTCGAGCTTAAGCTTCCAATGGCACGTAGATGGGCTTTTAAAATCCTTCCTTTCCTTCATTCTCCTTCTTCTTCTCCCTTCTTCCTTTTTCTCTTTCTTCTGTCTTCTTTTTTTTCTCTCTCTCTCTCTCCGTATGTGTGTGGAGTATAAATGGTTGTGCGTGTATATAACTGAGACATATGGGGTTTAATCCCTTGTGGCTCACCCACTTCCACTCCAGTATTCCTTTTTTATTTATTTATTTTTACTGCTACCATTCGAACACACATATTAGCGTTCAAACGCTAAGAAAGATTTTGGCCTACCATTCGAACGCCCGTTCGAACGATAAGAAGGATTTTAGTTGGGTATGGTTCAAACGCTCTGCTTACAGTTCGATAACCCTGAGAGCTTGATATTTGAATCTTTGGCCTTACCGTTCGAACGCTCATATTGGCGTTCGAATGATAAGAAGAATTTTGGTGACCGTTTGAATGCCTTTTATAGCGTTCGAACGCTAAGAAGAAAACTGGATAGATTTCTTAACTTTGAATCTTGAGAATTTGCTAACTTTGATTTAGTTCATTTTGACCTTTAACCCTTTAATATTCGTATTAATTATCGTACGCATCACTATATATGTATAACTATGGGTTTTATAGGTTCGTGTTATATTCTCCCCTTTTTTATAAAAGTTTGTCTTCAAACTTGGCTAACGTCATCATGCTTCCGTTGTGCACTTTGATAAAAATTCTTCACGTCGTCGTGTTTATTTTGTGATCGTAGGATTAACCCGTTGTTGTGACTGCCTCCATTGCCCTCTCAGTTTGGGCAACCTACAACATGGTGTCCCGGTTGATACTATCCAAGACTAATCGGCCTTCTTCGATCTTCTTGGACAGATGAAATTACCAAAATGGTAATGAAGGTTAATTAGAAATACTGATAATGTGAATAGAATCAAACGTACCTCAACTTATTACAACGTTCATCCGAATAGAAATGGATAATGCTATCTGATTTTGTCTTCTTGTTCCCAAGTTGATTCCTCCTATGTGTAGTTTTGCCATAGAACTCGTACTATGGAATGACCTTGTTTCTAAGAACTTGGTCACGACGATCTACAATTTCGATCGGTTTCTCGGTATAACTCATGTTTTCACTCACGTCTAAAGGATAATGATTTATCACGTACATGGGGTCGTGATCGCACTTCTGTAACATTGAGATGTGAAAAACATAGCGAACATGCGAAAGCTCTGGTGGAAGAGCAATACGATAGGCAACGGCTCCAATTCGTTGAAGAACTTAGAACGGTCCAATGTATCTTGGCTTTAACTTCTCCTTCTTGCCGAAACGACATATCCCCTTGGAAGAAGATACTCTCAAAAACACATGATTACCTTCTTCAAACTCTAATTCTCGGTATAACTCTTTTGGCGACTTTAAGCGGTCTGCAGTCGTTGTTGAATCACTTTGATCTTATCGGTGGTCAATTGAATTATTTTTTGCCCTAAAATCTGTCGTTCTCCCACTTCGGTCCAACAGACTGGCGATCTACATTTATTTCCGTAAAGCACTTCGTACGGTGCCATTCCGATATATGCATGAAAACTGTTGTTGTAAGCAAACTCTACTAGTGGCAAGTGTGCTTTCCAACTTCCTTGGAAATCTAGAACACATAGCCATAGCATATCCTCTAAAGTATGAATGGTTCTCTCCGACTGTCCCTCTGTTTGTGGATGAAAAGCAGTGCTAAAATTTATCTCAGTGCCTAGAGCTCGTTGTAGATTCTTTCAAAACTTTGACGTAAACCTCGGATCTCTATCCGACACTATCGAAACAAGCGTACTGTGAAGTCGTATAATCTCTGCGATGTAGAGATTCGCATACTTCGACAATGAATAAGTAGTTTTCACTTGCAAGAAGTGCGCTGACTTGGTGAGACGGTCTACAACAACCCAAATGGCATTACAGCCCCTCGGTGAGTTCGGCAATCCCACGACAAAATCCATAGTGATATGCTCCCATTTTCATTCTGGTATCGGTAAGGGCTGTAGTGGTCCCGCTGGTCTTTGATGTTCTGCTTTGAC
The DNA here is from genome assembly GCA_030159135.1 of Actinidia polygama. Lineage (NCBI taxonomy): Eukaryota > Viridiplantae > Streptophyta > Magnoliopsida > Ericales > Actinidiaceae > Actinidia > Actinidia polygama. The sequence goes on from BRYF01000010.1 coordinate 7,551,367, forward strand.
TTGCTGACATTGTAAGCACTGTGATACGAATTTGACTATTTTCTTCTTCATTGCTGGCCACCAAAATGTTTCCTTTAAATCGTGGTACATTTTTGTTCCTCCTGGGTGCATTGTAAACTTCGTGTTGTGGGCTTCCTCCAAAACTTGTCTTTTGATCTCAAGTATGTCTGGAACACAAACGGTTTCGAAACTTAAGTGCTCCATTTTGCAAAATGAAGTCTGACTTTGGGTTCACCTCTATCTCAGTATAGATTTTTCAAAAGTATGGATCTTCTGGTTGTCGGTGTTTCACGACATCTATCAATGTCGGTTGGGCAATCATAGCTGTAAGCATTGCGTTGGTGTCTTCAATTTCTGCTCTCTCTAGCTCAATGAATAAGGATACTTACGACATAACAAGGCATGCTAAATTGACCGTCGACTTTTGGCTCAAAGCATCGGCTACACCGTTAGTTTTTTTTGAGTGATACTGGATAAGGATGTCGTAATCTTTAATCAACTCAAGCCATCTTCGTTGTCTTAGGTTTAGTTCTTTTTGGGTAAATAGATATTTCAAACTCTTATGATCGGTGAAGACTTCACATGTCATTCCGTACAAATAGTGGCGCCATATCTTCAAGGCAAACACTACTGCGGCTAATTTTAGGTCGTGAGTAGGGTAATTCTTCTCATGTGGTCTCAACTGCCTTGAGGCGTAGGCAATCACCTTCCCGTGTTGCATTAAGCGCATCCTAACCCTCGATGTGAAGCATCGCTATAGATCGTAAAACCATCAGCTACGGAAGGTAAGGCTAAGATTGGTGCGGATATCAATCGCTTCTTCAATATTTGAAAACTTTTCTCTCGCTTCTTGTTCCATTCAAATATGAAGTTCTTCCATGTAAGTTGCGTCAAAGGAGTGGCAATCTTAGAGAAATTCTTCACAAATCTTTGGAAATACCCTTCTAAACCCATAGAACTTCTAACTTTTGTCACATTCGTTGGCCTTGGCCAATTCACAATGAATTCGACCTTGTGAGGATCAATAGACACCCTATCTACGCTGATGATATGTCCAATAAATGTCATGCTTGATAGGCAACACTCACATTTATTAAGTTTGGCATACAATCTCCTATTCCGTAATTTTTGCAA
>BRYF01000010.1:7610000-7617500 GCA_030159135.1 Actinidia polygama
TCTTTCGGTTCTTTTGAACACCCCTACTGTATGCCTACAATTTAGTTAGTCAAAACTAATTAAATGTACAATTGTTTGGTTTTCTTGCTTCCAAATCTTTATTCTACTTTATTTTATGTTTTCTTATCCTTCATGGATTTTTGTGATTCTGCTTCGCCGTCGTTCATCTTAAGCATTGGTTCTCCGATTTTAGGAGATATGGGGGAGGAGATGGAAGCTGTGGAAAAAATTCACATTGATGGAAGAGGAAAAGGCTGGGATGGAAAATTATGGATGTGGATGACTCTTGATCTAAAACAAACAAACAAATACATATTCATATTTCAAGGTATCATATTAAGCTTGCTTATATTTCTTATGCTCAATCTATTATCGTTTTCTTCCATGATAAAACTATCACTAACCACTTCCCAAGGTAAGGTATATTTTTTCCCTTTTTTCATGCGCATTTATAGCATGTAGTCTAACAGGAAAACATAATTATTTTTGTGAACTTGATCTTTTTTTTTTGAAAAATGATTTTCACTCCTTTTTTTACCAAATACATTCTAATTTTTGTCCTTATTATAGAATGTATTTGGTAAAAAAAAAAGTGAAAAATAAATACCAAATACACTCCATAATAAGGACAATAAATGAAATGCATTTGGTAAAAAAAGAGTACCAAAATTATTTCTCTTTTTTTTTCTGATAGTGTTCGGGCTTCTTCGTAATCCCTCATATACTAACTAGCAAACTGGGACTCATAATATTTTATTGTTATGAAAATCACATATTAGATTTTTAATTGGTTTCCAAAAGCTTTTTCTTAATCCTCACTTAGTTAAGTATCATGCTTGTGTTAAAGACTGGAGACTTTTGTGGATAATGGAGAATAAAGCCATGAAACATGCAACTCATGTTTTGTGGATGATGAAGATAAAGCCATGAAACATGCAACTCATGTTTTGTGGAGATAAAGCCATGAAACATGCAATCCATGTTTTGTGAATAATGGAGACAAAACCCCACCACTCACCTATCTTTATGAATTTTATTTGTGCCCTCCATTTGCTATAAAAAGCCATCAAATGGCAAAGGAAGGATATGTGAAGAAAAATCACCAAGAAAGTAAGAGAAAAATTGCAAGTGTGCAATTTGAGAGCAATTGTAGAGAGAGAAAATAGTGTTGTGTTTGTGAGCCAAAAATACGGAGTGAGTATTTTTGAGTGTGGGTGATACACAGTGTGTGTTTGTGTGATACACAATTTGTAAACACAATATTTATTTAGTAAAAGTGGGTGTGAGCGGTGGACGTAGCCAAATTGGTGAACCACGTATATCCTCGTCTTGTGTCAATTTCTCTACATTCATTCTGTCCATTTGAATTGCATTTTATTTATTCTCTTGAGCCACTGAATCCCAAGGTCCTGGAAAAATCATTGGTGGAATTTAGCAGCGTCTAATTTCCCAACAATTGGTATCAGAGCCTTTGGTTGGCGAACCGAAAGCACAACAGGCATTTACTAAAAATTACTCCGCAAAGTATTTTTTTGTAATCATCCTTTTTTGTTCGAGTGGGAGCAATGGCGTCAGAGAAAGAGTCCAAAATTTCTCAGTTTGACGGCACAAATTTTGGATTCTGGAAAATGCAAATAGAAGACAACTTGTACCAAAAAGATCTTTATTTACCTTTGGGTGACAAACCAATGGAAATGAAAGAATCAGATTGGGAGCTGCTGGACCGGAAAGCTCTCGGAACCATAAGGCTATCACTGTCAAAGTCAGTAGCCTACAACATTAAAAATGAGAAGACAACTGCGTCTCTCATGGCGGCCCTCTCCAGTATGTACGAACAGCCTTCTGCAGCAAATAAAATTCATCTAATAAAGAAGTTATTTACTATGACGATGTCAGAAGGAGCACAATTCAGAGAACATCTCAGCGTATTCAAAGAAGTGACGGACCAGTTAGAGGCGGTGGACATGTCATTCACTGATGAGATACGTGCCTGTTTAATTCTAGGATAGTTGCCTGAGAGTTGGAAAGGCACAGTTACTGCAATCAGCGGATCTGCAGGAAAGACAAAACTGAAGTTTGATGATGTAGTTAGCACAATTATGACTGAAGAAATTCGAAATCGGTCAAATGGTGCTTCCACCTCGACGTCAGCTTTAAACGTAGAAAGCAGAGGCAGAGATTCAAACAGGAGCGGAGGGCGCAACAGGTTCAAATCCAGAAATGGAAGGTCGCAATCTCGAAATCCCAAAAATTCCAACAATTCAAATCAGAACCAGAAGGTGATCGAATGTTGGAACTGTGGCAAGACCGGGCACTACAAAAATCAGTGTAGATCCCCGAAGAAAGAAAAAGAAGGAAAGACGGAAGCAAACATCGTAGCAGAAGAGACAGACGATGCACTGATATGCTCTTTGGAGAACAAGTCGGAGTCATGGGTGTTAGACTTCGGAGCCTCCTTCCATGCGACCTCCAACAAAGAACTCTTAATGAGTTATTCTCCAGGCAACCTTGGCAAGGTATACCTTGGTGATGATTAGCCTTGTGACGTGGTTGGCAAGGGCGATGTACAGATCAAGCTGAACGGATCTGTGTGGAAGCTAAGGGATGTGAGACACATTCCTGACTTAAGGAAAAATCTGATCTCAGTAAGTCAGTTAGCAACCGAAGGTTATGTCACAACCTTCAATGGCAATTCTTGGAAAGTTTCCAGAGGTGCAATGACAGTTGCTCGTGGCCAGAAGAGTGGTACACTCTATATGACAGCAAACACTTGTGGGTCAATTGCAGTTGCAGACAACAAGGACGATCCAAACCTATGGCACCAGAGACTTGGTCACATGAGTGACAAGGGGCTCAAGATCATGCACTCCAAGGGGAAACTACCAGACCTACAGTCAGTTGACACTGACTTATGTGAAAGATGTATCTTTGGGAAGCAGAAGAGAGTTAGCTTCATAAAGAATGGCAGACCGCTTAAGCAAGAAAAGCTTGAGCTAGTTCACACGGATGTTTGGGGCCCAGCTACTGTCTCATCCATTGGCGGGAAGTCATACTTTGTGACTTTCATTGATGACCATTCCAGGAAGGTGTGGGTTTATTTCTTGAGATACAAATCAGAAGTGTTCGAAGTATTCAAGAAGTGGAAAGTCATGGTGGAAAATGAGACAGGCCTAAAAATCAAGAAGTTGAGATCCGACAATGGTGGTGAATATGATGACACCGGGTTCAAGAAGTTCTGTTATGAAAATGGCATCAGACTAGAGAGGACTGTGCAAGGGATACCGCAACAGAATGGCGTAGCAGAACGAATGAACCGAACATTGACTGAGAGAGCCAGAAGCATGCGGATACATGCAGGATTGCCCAAGCAGTTCTGGGCAGAGGCAGTCAACACAGCAGCCTACTTGATCAACCGAGGACCATCAGTTCCACTAGAGCACAGAATACCAGAGGAGGTTTGGAGCGAAAAAGAGGTAAAACTTTCACACTTGAAAGTTTTTGGTTGTGTATCATATGTGCATATTAGTGATCAGGCTAGGGGAAAGCTTGACCCTAAGTCACTAAAATGCACCTTCATCGGATATGGTGGAGATGAATTTGGGTACAAATTCTGGAATGACCAGACCAAGAAGGTGATCAGAAGTCGAGACGTGATATTCAATGAGAGGGTGATGTACAAAGACAGAGATGCACTACAGTCTAGTGGTGTAACACTGGGTGATTCTATGTATGTTGATCCAGATGATATTCCAGATAAAAGTATAGTGCAACAAGCCAATGAGAGTCCTCAATTAGAGGAACAGACACCCCAGAGTAGTACACAACAGATTGATCCACCACAGTCTCCATCTCCATCTCCTATACTAAGGAGATCTTCACGGCCTCTTGTACCAAACAGAAAGTACATGAATTATTTACTACTCACTGATGCTGGAGAACCTGAATGTTACGATGAAGCATGTCAGGTGGAGGATGCTAGCAAGTGGGAGTTTGCAATGAAAGAAGAGATGAAGTCCCTTATCTCTAACAAGACATGGGAGGTAGCTGAGTTACCCGTGGGAAAGAAAGCCTTACACAACAAATGGGTGTATCGAGTCAAGGAGGAACATGACGGTACCAAGAGGTACAAGGTAAGACTTGTAGCCAAAGGCTTCCAGCAGAAAGAAGGAATCGACTACACCGACATATTTTCACCTGTTGTGAAACTAACTACCATTCGGTCAGTTTTAAGCATTGTTGCAGCAGAAGACTTGCACCTTGAGCAGTTAGATGTAAAAACTGCTTTCCTCCATGGTGATCTTGAGGAAGAGATATACATGCAGCAGCCGGAGGGTTTCTCAGAAAATGAAAATGAGAAGCTCGTGTGTAAATTGAAGAAGAGTTTGTATGGATTGAAACAGGCTCCAAGGCAGTGGTATAAAAAGTTTGACAGGTTTATGCAGACAAATAACTATTTCAGATGCAATGCTGACCATTGCTGCTACTTCAAAAGATTTGAGTCCAGCTACATTATTTTGCTACTTTATGTCGATGACATGTTAGTAGCAGGATCCGACATGGGCGAAATCAGAAAATTGAAGAAGCAACTGTCGAGTGAGTTCGACATGAAGGACTTGGGCGCAGCAAAGCAGATTCTTGGGATGAGAATCAACAGAGACAAGCCAAATGGTACTTTGCAGTTATCTCAGGTGGAGTACATTGGGCGTGTTCTGAAAAGGTTCAGCATGAGTGATGCTAAGGCAGTTAGTACACCTTTGGTTAGTCACTTTCGACTATCCAAGGAACAGACACCCAAGACGGAGGAAGAAAGGAACTTCATGGCTAAGGTTCCATATGCCTCAGCCATTGGAAGTCTCATGTACGCCATGGTTTGCACAAGACCAGATATTGCTCATGCAGTGGGAGCTGTGAGCAGATTCATGACTAATCTTGGAAAGCAACACTGGGAAGCAGTCAAGTGGATACTAAGGTATCTACGAGGCACCACTGAAAAATGCTTATGTTTCAGAAAAGGAGAATTGAGACTACAAGGCTTTGTAGACTCGGACTTTGCTGGTGAGGTAGACAATAGGAGGAGTACTACCGGTTACATCTTCACGGTGGGTACTACAGCAGTTAGTTGGGCATCACAATTGCAAAAGATCGTTGCCTTATCTACTACAGAGGCAGAATACGTAGCAGTGACCGAGGCCAGCAAGGAGATGATCTGGTTACAGGGATTGTTAGCAGAATTGGGTCTAAAACAGATGAAGAATATTTTGCACAGTGACAGTCAGAGTGCTATACATCTGGCAAAGAATTCAGCATTTCATTCAAGGACCAAGCATATAGGACTTCGTTATCACTTCGTCAGATCTTTATTAGAAGATGGGGTGTTAATACTTGAGAAGATCCAGGGCAGTAAGAATCCAGCTGACATGTTAACCAAGATAGTTACTACAGAGAAACTGAAGCTGTGCTCAGCCTCAGTAGGTCTTCAAGGATAGAAGATAAGAGAGTCTCACACCCAGCTCACTGATAGATGCGATGGATGAGTTGCAGTTCAAAAGTCTCCAAGTGGGAGATTGTTAAAGAATGGAGACTTTTGTGGATAATGGAGAATAAAGCCATGAAACATGCAACTCATGTTTTGTGGATGATGGAGATAAAGCCATGAAACATGCAACTCATATTTTGTGGAGATAAAGCCATGAAACATGCAATCCATGTTTTGTGAATAATGGAGACAAAACCCCACCACTCACCTATCTTTATGAATTTTATTTGTGCCCTCCATTTGCTATAAAAAGCCATCAAATGGCAAAGGAAGAATATGTGAAGAAGAATCACCAAGAAAGTAAGAGAAAAATTGCAAGTGTGCAATTTGAGAGCAATTGTAGAGAGAGAAAATAGTGTTGTGTTTGTGAGCCAAAAATACGGAGTGAGTATTTTTGAGTGTGGGTGATACACAGTGTGTGTTTGTGTGATACACAATTTGTAAACACAATATTTATTTAGTGAAAGTGGGTGTGAGCGGTGGACGTAGCCAAATTGGTGAACCACGTATATCCTCGTCTTGTGTCAATTTCTCTACATTCATTCTGTCCATTTGAATTGCATTTTATTTATTCTCTTGAGCCACTGAATCCCAAGATCCTGAAAAAATCATTGGTGGAATTTAGCAGCGTCTAATTTCCCAACAGCCTGAGCTCTAGAGATATTAGTCTCAAATGAATGTTAGCCTAGAAACGAAAATTCTCATTTGAGATTGTTTAAGTTTTAAGTAACGTAGCATGTTGAAATGCATTGCTTAATTCTTTATAATCTGTTTCTATTTCTAGCAGAGTAGTGAATTAATAGATTCTTTTTATAGATATATTTTAATTAAATGTTGATGTTATTTGGACCTAAATTTAATTATCATTATACTATAATGTAAATATTTATGATTTCACACGTGAAAATATTTGTGTAATTATTTACTATAAAATTGTATTGCTTGTCATGTAAACTTTAATTTTAATTTTTAAAAAAAGACTAACAATTGATGCATGCAGTCATACGTGGACGAGTTGAATGCTACTTTATATTTGATAAAAAATATTTATTAAATGTATACTAACGATTGCATGTTGTATGAACTGCACAAAGTTAATTTCTGATTGAAATTGATTAACCTTCAAATATGTTTTAGAGAGAAGAATGGGCAACCATTGCTTTAGCTACAGATTGAAAACCTCTTTATATTTTTAGTTTCTTCATTACACGAATAATTGTATTATTATTTGTTTTCTTTTATTGTTGCTTCTCAAGGTGTAGAATTTATGATTTTCTATTTTAAGTTTTATTTTACGAGAGGGAATTATGCTTTTTTTTCTTCCTAATTGCTATTCATTAATATAGATTCTTTTGCCTTTTTTAGCTCTATTTTAGGAGAGGGAAGGGAAGATTCTGGTGGTAGGAGATTTGAAATAAGAGATAATAGGATTGCTACGTGGATTTTTAGTTTTTTTTTAAAAAAAATTAAAGAGGGTGCCATATGGATGATAATAGCACTACATTTGCTTATTATATATATATCATAGATAGATATTATATGACAACAAAAACACATTATGGACATTTAAAAAGAGTGATAGTTTTTATATTTCGTTATATATTACGTGTAGAATATAATTTCTGATTTATGAGCAAACTAATGATATTTTTTTAATTAATTGTAAAACTCTATTTGTACTCTTACTCAACTTATTATAAAAGTTTATTTGTAGTCATACTCCGCTGGAATGAATATATCACTTATTTTTTTGATTAATACTCACAAATAAGCACAAGCTCAACTCAAGCTTAAGATAACTCCGCTTGAGCTCGAATCATTAAATTTTCATTAGGCTCGAAATCAACTCGCTAACAATTTAACAAACAAGCGTCGGCTAGATGTGGCTCCTTTGTGGCGTTCGCATTTGGAAGCTGACTCCCTTGATTTTTAAAAAAAAAAATGCATTTGCCCAAAGTATTTAT
>BRYF01000010.1:7622500-7625000 GCA_030159135.1 Actinidia polygama
GTATCCCTTGGTTACGGGATTCATCTACTACATTATCGGCGTACTGTGATGATGTTATGGTGGATTGCTATGCCAGAGCATACATCATGCAGTTTCTCGGCAGTACCATCTTCTCTCTGGCAGATACATTTATTTGATGTTCTTGCAGCTGTTGGAGCACGTGGAATGGGTCCTGGAGTACAATTGGGGTAGTGCTGCCCTCGCATAGTTGTACAGGGAGTTATGCCACAACTGGCATTCTGGTGTAAGCCAGATTGGATGACCCATGCCGATGTTGCAGGTGTGGGCATGGATGAAATTCCCTCACAGTTTTTCACAGCGCCTAGCTAGTGCCCTAATGCCCGCTCATCGGAGGGTACGTACGTAAATATTTGTGTTGTTCAATTAAAAGTACCCTCTTAATTTTTTATCATTTGTTTAATTTAGATTAGTATAATAGTTTGTAGGTGGCATGACAAAATCCATTGTGGGGACTTGCCCACCACCCACGTTGTTAAGGAGTATCACTACAGCACGAACCGACACAATGACAATAAGTTATTAAAATACGTAGGACATATTGCAAATTACAATTATGTAGTTTCGCTATGTGAGCATGGTGTTACGGTCGTGTGGTAGCCATACTCTAATGAATTGGTAGCTAGCCTCTCGGTGTATTGTCGCGTTGGCTCACACATATGGGGACAATCTCCTTGTTGATTTGCTTTGCTATAGTTGAGTGGCACCATGTTGATCGTGTCGTGCGTTAGTTCATCTATATAGGCAGACCATCCTAAGCCCCGATCACTCACTGTCGCCTCCACATTCGTGAGAACTTGCGTGCTGAAGGACACGATTGGGATGCAAGGCGTACCATAGCTAAGAAGTTGATACCAAAGACACCTGCGTGACTACCTCTGTCATATGCGCTTGAGCGCGCAGATTCATTCGTTACTTATACTCAAAAACATGATGCCCAAACTTGTTACAATTTAAACATGTACCCATAAATTTTTCCTTCAACTTATTGAAAAACACCACCTCTCGGTACCAAATTGACACCCTTCTACTTACTAGACCACTTGTTCTTTGTCTTCTTTACTTTCGAAGACTAACCATGCTCCACCATGTTAGCCTTGCCCATGTAGGAGGTCTTGGTACTTCTGCTTCTTTCTCGATTTTTCTACTCAATATTGAGTTTGAAGAAAAGAGCTTCCAAGGTCATCTCTTTATTTTTAAACATTATATAGCTTTAAACTCTTTCCACGTTTCAGGGAGATTGTGGATGACCACAACCACCAGGCATGCCTCACTCATAAGCATTTTTTTTTATTTTGATTTCATTCATGAGAATCTGGAGCTTCTAGAACTGAATTATCACCGATTTCGTGTCCACCATCACATAGTCAAGGAAACAACCCACAATGAACTTCTTGGACTCAGCCCCCCTCGATCTTGTAGTTCCTGTCTAACGACTCCCATAGTTCCCTAGCAGATTTTACCTCATTACACACAAAGTACAAAGAGTGCATTCCGAACATAGTTTTTGCATAGATAATTAGAGTTTTCCTAGTGATCTAAAGCCACACACTTATAATTATTAGTCTCATTTTCAGTAACAATTAGAGCTTCCTCTATTAAGCACCTAGCGAGATTCAACATGGTGAGATAAAACATCATCTTTTGCTGCCATCTCTTGAAATCGGCACCTCCACCAAATTTCTCCTATTTGTCCACACGAGACATCAGTATCAAGGGAACACCGGGGGTAAGAGCAACAACTTTCCCTAAAATTAGAGTCCAACTTTGACTCTGAGTACTCGTCTTAATATCATCAGTCGACATGTTTTTCGAGATAAGATCAATCACATATAAATGTATAGATCTTCACAATATCAACAACATGAATAAACAAACAATCTAAACATAATCACCATAAATAGTCTAACACCCTCTACAATCAGCGTACCTCGAGGGTCCCAGGGAGCGGACTACTAACTGCTACCTTCTGAGCTACTTTATCCAAGTTTCGTAAACCCGGAGGTGACTGCTCGGTTATCTCGGAAGACCCTCCGAAACCCCCACTTCATTCATATCTAAAATTTAGTAAATTTTCAATACATTGTTCGAGAGACGAAATATGCTTGAAGACCAATGTCGTGAGTGATTTCTAAAGGTCTCGAAAGCATAATCCCTAGATAAAAAAAATGACCCAGCGGAATTTTCCACTTATCCATCCTTGTGTGCGAGGCTTGAGGTAGAGATTAATGCAATGCAGAAGCATAAGGTAAGATCTACCAAAAGACGTGATCCAGGCTATTATGATGGATCCAGAGTACGTGTCAAACCCTAATGTTCATACTCTAACTCCTCCTTGCCCAACCACCTCCCCCGTCCCAAACTGGCTAACTCTAGTCCCTACCTAGGTCACACCCCCATCTCGTCCCTCCACAACCACCCCCCAGTCCTAGGCTAGATCTCTCTAGTCTACGTCTGGGTGACGCCCACATCTCATCCATCC
>BRYF01000010.1:7635000-7642500 GCA_030159135.1 Actinidia polygama
TTTTTCATAATCTGGATCTAGATCCATCCTTGGTTCATCTGCTTCAGTTTAGAAATGTATTTTCTAGATTCATCCTTGTTCAGATGCTTTGGTTTAGAGATGTATTTTCTAGGCTCAGCCTGTTAGGAAATTAGACGCTGCTAAATTCCACCAATGATTTTTCCAGGACCTTGGGATTCAGTGGCTCAAGAGAATAAATAAAATGCAATTCAAATGGACAGAATGAATGTAGAGAAATTGACACAAGACGAGGATATACGTGGTTCACCAATTTGGCTACGTCCACCGCTCACACCCACTTTCACTAAATAAATATTGTGTTTACAAATTGTGTATCACACAAACACACACTGTGTATCACCCACACTCAAAAAATACTCACTCCGTATTTTTTGGCTCACAAACACAACACTATTTTCTCTCTCTACAATTGCTCTCAAATTGCACACTTGCAATTTTTCTCTTACTCTCTCGGTGATTCTTCTTCACATATCCTTCCTTTGCCATTTGATGGCTTTTTATAGCAAATGGAGGGCACAAATAAAATTCATAAAGATAGGTGAGTGGTGGGGTTTTGTCTCCATTATTCACAAAACATGGATTGCATGTTCCATGGCTTTATCCCCACAAAACATGAGTTGCATGTTTCATGGCTTTATTCTCCATTATCCACAAAAGTCTCCATTCTTTAACAATCTCCCACTTGGAGACTTTTGAACTGCAACTCATCCATCGCATCTATCAGTGAGCTGGGTGTGAGACTCTCTTGTCTTCTATCCTTGAAGACCTACTGAAGCTGAGCACAGCTTCAGTTTCTCTGTAGTAACTATCTTGGTTAACATGTCAGCTGGATTCTTACTGCCCTGGATCTTCTCAAGTATTAACACCCCATCTTCTAATAAAGATCTAACGAAGTGATAACGAAGTCCTATATGCTTGGTCCTTGAATGAAATGCTGAATTCTTTGCCAGATGTATAGCACTCTGACTGTCACTGTGCAAAATATTCTTCATCTGTTTTAGCCCTAATTCTGCTAACAATCCCTGTAACCAGATCATCTCCTTGCTGGCCTCGGTCACTACTACGTATTCTGCCTCTGTAGTAGATAAGGCAACGATCTTTTGCAATTGTGATGCCCAACTAACTGCTGTAGTACCCACCGTGAAGATGTAACCGGTAGTACTCCTCCTATTGTCTACCTCACCAGCAAAGTCCGAGTCTACAAAGCCTTGTAGTCTCAATTCTCCTTTTCTAAAACATAAGCATTTTTCAGTGGTGCCTCGGAGATACCTTAGTATCCACTTGACTGCTTCCCAGTGTTGCTTTCCAGGATTAGTCATGAATCTGCTCACAGCTCCCACTGCATGAGCAATATCTGGTCTTGTGCAAACCGTGGCGTACATGAGACTTCCAATGGCTGAAGCATATGGAACCTTAGCCATGAAGTTCCTTTCTTCCTCCGTCTTAGGTGTCTGTTCCTTGGATAGTCGAAAGTGACTAACCAAAGGTGTACTAACTGCCTTAGCATCACTCATGCTGAACCTTTTCAGAACACGCCCAATGTACTCCACCTGAGATAACTGCAAAGTACCATTTGGCTTGTCTCTGTTGATTCTCATCCCAAGAATCTGCTTTGCTGCGCCCAAGTCCTTCATGTCGAACTCACTCGACAGTTGCTTCTTCAATTTTCTGATTTCGCCCATGTCGGATCCTGCTACTAACATGTCATCGACATAAAGTAGCAAAATAATGTAGCTGGACTCAAATCTTTTGAAGTAGCAGCAATGGTCAGCATTGCATCTGAAATAGTTGTTTGTCTGCATAAACCTGTCAAACTTTTTATACCACTGTCTTGGAGCCTGTTTCAATCCATACAAGCTCTTCTTCAATTTACACACGAGCTTCTCATTTCCATTTTCTGAGAAACCCTCCGGCTGCTGCATGTATATTTCTTCCTCAAGATCACCATGTAGGAAAGTAGTTTTTACATCTAACTGCTCAAGGTGCAAGTCTTCTGCTGCAACAATGCTTAAAACTGACCGAATGGTAGTCAGTTTCACAACTGGTGAAAATATATCGGTGTAGTCGATTCCTTCTTTCTGCTGGAAGCCTTTGGCTACAAGTCTTGCCTTGTACCTCTTGGAACCGTCATGTTCCTCATTGACTCGATACACCCATTTGTTGTGTAAGGCTTTCTTTCCCACGGGTAACTCAGCTAACTCCCATGTCTTGTTAGAGATAAGGGACTTCATCTCTTCTTTCATTGCAAACTCCCACTTGCTAGCATCCTCCACCTGACATGCTTCATCGTAGCATTCAGGTTCTCCAGCATCAGTGAGTAGTAAATAATTCATGTACTTTCTGTTTGGTACAAGAGGCCGTGAAGATCTCCTTAGTATAGGAGATGGAGATGGAGACTGTGGTGGATCAGTCTGTTGTGTACTACTCTGGGGTGTCTGTTCCTCTAACTGAGGACTCTCATTTGCTTGTTGCACTTTACTTTTATCTGGGATATCATCTGGATCAACGTACATAGGATCACCCAGTGTTACACCACTAGACTGTAGTGCATCTCTGTCTTTGTACATCACCCTCTCATTGAATATCACGTCTCGACTTCTGATCACCTTATTGGTCTGGTCATTCCAGAATTTATACCCAAATTCATCTCCACCATATCCGATGAAGGTGCATTTTAGTGACTTAGGATCAAGCTTTCCCCTAGCCTGGTCACTAATATGCACATATGATACACAACCAAAAACTTTCAAGTGTGAAAGTTTTACCTCTTTTCGATCCAAACCTCCTCTGGTATTCTGTGCTCTAGCGGAACTGATGGTCCTCGGTTGATCAAGTAGGCTGCTGTGTTGACTGCCTCTGCCCAGAACTGCTTGGGCAATCCTGCATGTATCCGCATGCTTCTGGCTCTCTCAGTCAATGTTCGGTTCATTCGTTCTGCTACGCCATTCTGTTGCGGTGTCCCTTGCACAGTCCTCTCTAGTCTGATGCTATTTTCATAACAGAACTTCTTGAACCCGGTGTCATCATATTCACCACCATTGTCGGATCTCAACTTCTTAATTTTTAGGCCTGTCTCATTTTTCACCATGACTTTTCACTTCTTGAATACTTCGAACACTTCTGATTTGTATCTCAAGAAATAAACCCACACCTTCCTGGAATGGTCGTCAATGAAAGTCACAAAGTATGACTTCCCACCAATGGATGAGACAGTAGCTGGGCCCCAAACATCCGTGTGAACTAGCTCAAGCTTTTCTTGCTTAGGCGGTCTGCTACTCTTTATGAAGCTAACTCTCTTCTGTTTCCCAAAGATACAGCTTTCACATAAGTCAGTGTCAACTGACTGTAGGTCTGGTAGTTTCCCCTTGGAGTGCATGATCTTGAGCCCCTTGTCACTCATGTGACCAAGTCTTTGGTGCCATAGGTTTGGATCGTCCTTGTTGTCTGCAACTGCAATTGACCCACAAGTGTTTGCTGTCATATAGAGTGTACCACTCTTCTGGCCACGAGCAACTGTCATTGCACCTCTGGAAACTTTCCAAGAATTGCCATTGAAGGTTGTGACATAACCTTCGGTTGCTAACTGACCTACTGAGATCAGATTTTTCCTTAAGTCAGGAATGTGTCTCACATCCCTTAGCTTCCACACAGATCCGTTCAGCTTGATCTGTACATCGCCCTTGCCAATCACGTCACAAGACTGATCATCACCAAGGTATACCTTGCCAAGGTTGCCTGGAGAATAACTCATTAAGAGTTCTTTGTTGGAGGTCGCATGGAAGGAGGCTCCGGAGTCTAACACCCATGACTCCGACTTGTTCTCCAAAGAGCATATCAGTGCATCGTCTGTCTCTTCTGCTACGATGTTTGCTTCTGTCTTTCCTTCTTTTTATTTCTTCGGGGATCTACACTAATTTTTGTAGTGCCCGGTCTTGCCACAGTTCCAACATTCGATCACCTTCTGGTTCTGATTTGAATTGTTGGAATTTTTGGGATTTCGAGATTGCGACCTTCCATTTCTGGATTTGAACCTGTTGCGCCCTCCGCTCCTGTTTGAATCTCTGCCTCTGCTTTCTACGTTTAAAGCTGACGTCGAGGTGGAAACACCATTTGACCGATTTCGAATTTCTTCAGTCATAATTGTGCTAACTACATCATCAAACTTCAGTTTTGTCTTTCCTGCAGATCCGCTAATTGCAGTAATTGTGCCTTTCCAACTCTCAGGCAACTGTCCGAGAATTAAATAGGCACGTATCTCATCAGTGAAAGACATGTCCACCGCCTCTAACTGGTCCGTCACTTCTTTGAACACGCTGAGATGTTCTCTGAATTGTGCTCCTTCTGACATCGTCATAGTAAATAATTTCTTTATTAGATGAATTTTATTTGCTGCAGAAGGCTGTTCGTACATACTGGAGAGGGCCGCCATGAGAGACGCAGTTGTCTTCTCATTTTTAATGTTGTAGGCTACTGACTTTGACAGTGATAGCCTTATGGTTCCGAGAGCTTTCCGGTCCAGCAGCTCCCAATCTGATTCTTTCATTTCCATTGGTTTGTCACCCAAAGGTAAATAAAGATCTTTCTGGTACAAGCTGTCTTCTATTTGCATTTTCCAGAATCCAAAATTTGTGCCGTCAAACTGAGAAATTTTGGACTCTTTCTCTGACGCCATTGCTCCCACTCGAACAAAAAAGGATGATTACAAAAAATTACTTTGCGGAGTAATTTTTAGTAAATGCCGGTTCGCCAACCAAAGGCTCTGATACCAATTGTTAGGAAATTAGACGCTGCTAAATTCCACCAATGATTTTTCCAGGACCTTGGAATTCAGTGGCTCAAGAGAATAAATAAAATACAATTCAAATGGACAGAATGAATGTAGAGAAATTGACACAAGACGAGGATATACGTGGTTCACCAATTTGGCTACGTCCACCGCTCACACCCACTTTCACTAAATAAATATTGTGTTTACAAATTGTGTATCACACAAACACACACTGTGTATCACCCACACTCAAAAAATACTCACTCCGTATTTTTTGGCTCACAAACACAACACTATTTTCTCTCTCTACAATTGCTCTCAAATTGCACACTTGCAATTTTTCTCTTACTCTCTCGGTGATTCTTCTTCACATATCCTTCCTTTGCCATTTGATGGCTTTTTATAGCAAATGGAGGGCACAAATAAAATTCATAAAGATAGGTGAGTGGTGGGGTTTTGTCTCCATTATTCACAAAACATGGATTGCATGTTCTATGGCTTTATCTCCACAAAACATGAGTTGCATGTTTCATGGCTTTATTCTCCATTATCCACAAAAGTCTCCATTCTTTAACACAGCCTTGGTTCATATGCTTCCGTATAGAGATTTATTTTCATTGAATTAAATTGGCTCAAACTGTCTATCTTGACAGTTGCTGGTGATTAGCTTTGCGGATTTAATTGAAAAGGGGAATTCGTATATGTCTACTCGCCACGATGCTACAAAAAAGTTGCTTGCTAAGGTTTTTAAAGTTCGTTTGGGCAGAGGATTTTATGGGGAGTGTCTGGTAAACTAACTCTACTTTACTATCTTTCAACGAACTAGAATCATGTGGCCTTTATGTTTACTTGTAATGTTATCACAAAAGCCTTATCATACAACTAACTCTACTTTGCTATCTTTCTACGAACTGGTACCATGTGGCCTTTACATATAATGTTATCTCAAAAGCCTTATGTAACTATTGGTTTTAACACACCTCAATAGGCGTTGGAGACGTTAAAATTTTGTCATGTGCGAGCTTTTTCTTCCAAAATACATCCTTATTCCTTTTATTATGCTAGAGAAAAATGCTCTTTGTGTTTCAAATACCCTACAATCTTTTGATTCCATTAATATGGTTCATAGGGAGTTCAAGCTGATGGAAATTCCAAATTAAGTGATGAAATTGGAAAGGAACTTAGCATAAAGAGTGCTGCAGCTGGATTGAGGTAACTTGCTACAGGAAAAGTGTTCTGGACATGGCAATCCTATCTGTTTTTTAAATGTTCTAGAAGAATATTTATGGCACGTGATCAGAAATCAATGTATCTGCCTATGGATGTCAAATCTTCTGTACCTAGATGCTAGGATTTTTCCATGATATTCAGAATCACACACCACAATGTGAGCAAACAGACACAAATGGACTCTCATTTTCTTGCGGCCATCAGGCTGGCTAAACTTGTAGTTTCTTTTGGATAGAAGATTCTGATCTTTTAGGTTTGATAACCTAATCTATGGGTATGCATTGCGTGATGGCATTCAATAAGATGATTTGGTTTTAATCGAACAAAATTCTAAACTCATAAGTTTGAGCATGAATGTAACTGGCCGCTTGATGCCTGAGTTTGACTTTATGTGTAGTTTTTATTACTTCCAAATAGAAGATTCCATTCATATCCAGAGAGAAAGCAATCACTAGATAATTGCTAGATGTTAGTAAAGGTCTTGTGCAAACCAAAGTATCTTGTAAAATTATTACTACACATCATAAGAAGGAAAAGAGGTGATCCGTTGAAGCATCTGTAACTTTGCTTGGAGGAAACTATGTAAATAGCAATGCCTACACATGATTCAAGGTGATGATGAGTGGAGGAATCTTGGGTCTTCAGATATGTACTTTTACGGTCTCAAAAGTAATATAAAAACATAACGTATAATCACAACTCAAGTAGAGAAGTGGTTATGCCGGGTTTATCGTCTTCAGGGATCAATAGGCCAAGTTAAAATATTTTCTAAACCATTCTAATTTAATTCAAGAAAAGAATGGAATTTTGTTTGAAAATTTATTTATTTATTTTTTCTAAACTAATTAAAGTAAAAATATAATTTAAATAAAATATTAAAAAAGATGAGAAAGAGATCCTAGGTTTTCGAATCCACCCTAGCCTAGTAAATCTAGTTTTATAATAATTTACGTTTTTATCAGTTAATTTACTGAAGATCCGTGTGGTTATAATTTTGTTAGATTATAGTAAATAGACGGATTGTGCTCTATGACGATTCGTGCTCTTTACATAATCTAAACCTAACATCCATAAAACCTATGCAAAATAATTACAGAACACTTTGCACACGCATGATTAGAAGAATAAAAAAATAATTAATTGAATTAAATCAAAAGCCTTTAGTTTCATGGAACAGTAAATTATCATCCAAAAATTCATAACCTATTACAAAACATCAATTTACTTGTACAGGGTTTCATCGTACCATAGAAAGAAGTGCCTAACCGTTCATGGAAAACTTGAATACATCAATCTTGATTCTTCCCATCTCGTTTTCCGAAAACTCTTTTTTTTCCGTTTGGTGGAGAGCTCCCAAATAAATAAAACAGCCTGCGTTTTTTTTTTCTTTTCCGTGCTGCCTCCTGGAATGCTCCCTCCTGATCCTCCTTTATCTTCTTCTCTTTTATCTTGGAATGATCCTGCCTATCAGATGTCCCACT
>BRYF01000010.1:7675000-7682500 GCA_030159135.1 Actinidia polygama
ATAAAGAAAATATATAACATATAATAAAAAAATATTTATCCAAAAAAAATTTAAAAATTTAAGAGTGGAAAAAGGACAAAAAGGAGAAAGGACACTAATGTAAATTTGAGAGTGGAGCCCAATGAGGAGTCTGACACGGGAGGCAGGAAAAGCAGCTCCCAGCCTAATATAGCAAAAGTACCCTCTTAATTTCCAAGAACATGTCCAAAAGCTTCTTGTCAGTTGCAACTCTATATTTGTATTACCACATGGATGTGTGATTACAAAGAGCTGTTAGAGCTGTTAGAGCATGTTGTTTTTTTGACAGCTTAGTATCCGGCCTAAGAATTAATTAATTCAGAGATAAATTTTATTGTTTACTAGCGGAAAATAATTAAAGTCAAGATAAAATTTTATATGAACTGATCCAATTTTAAAATTAATAGCATCTAGAGAATTTCGAACATGAAATCTTGGAAGGATTACAACATGTTTTTACCATATGTTTGATTAGAAAGTAGAAAGTGAAATACCAAAGAATTTTTTTTTTTTTATTTTCATACTATCAAAAAATTTCTTGCAAGATTTTCATACTAAGTACGAGCAAATAAATGTATGTTTGGTTTAGTTTTATGAATTAATTTTTGCAAATTATTTTTTCATAAATTATTTTTGCGAATAAAACTATTCATTTTTCCATATTGTCTTCATTTTTTAGCAAAAGATGATTGAAAATTTGAAGTTATCTTTTTAAATTTTTTTCTAAGATGCGTTATTTTTCTTTAAAAAAAAACTCGAAAAATAAGTTTCAAAAACTGAAAACTATTCTAAGATCCGTTTTTTTCCCTTTTTTTTTTCCAATCCTATTCTCTAACATTCTCTTGTTATTCAAACGAGTAGTGATATGGGTATCCCAATGTTGCACTCCAAATACACACGTGGATGAGGTGAAGCATTTGGATTGGCTGGGTGTGGGGTCCATCCAGTCATGTCAGCCAATTCAAATACTTCACCTCACCCATGTGTGCATTTGAGGTGCAACATTGAGGTACCCATAGCATTTTCCTATTCAAACCAACCTCTAACAGCAATGAATAATTAATTCAAGTACCCATCATGCTTAACAGTACTTTTAATGGACAATGATGATGTCGGTGGAAGCATAAGGTTAGAAAAGTCCAAAAATTTAAGATATTTTTGGTGTTTGAGCATCAAATAAGTGATTCATCGTCGTGAACCACATTCAACAAAGCTAGTGTTTGAAAATTTTTATCATGGATCCCATACGAATTTTTCTCTATACCTAGAGGACAAAATTAATTTACACTCATTTTTTTTCTGATGGTACTCTCTTTTCGTTTTTATTAAGATTCATTTGTCCAAATTTTAAAATTTATTTTTAATTAAAAACAAACTAATTTAATTTTGTTTAAAATTTTGAATTTTTTATACACCTCTCATTCATCAAGACAAAGCAAAAAAGTATAAAATTATAATCAAATAATTAAAAAAAAATAAAAGCAGTTAAATTAGTCTTAGTTACTCTTCAGTTTTTGTTTTTGTTTTTCTAATGGAATATCTTAATTGGGGGATTAAATTCAGTTGAATCTTTAACGATGCAGAGAATCTCGCGTAAGGTTCGAATTTGTCAAGTGATCCAGCTACTTTAGCAGTGAACGCTTAAGTCAGTTTTATCGGCTACTTTTCGTGGTCAACATTTTGATGCTTAGATGCCTTAAAAACCGCACGATCACAAAGAACTATGATCACGAAAATCTGCCCACACAAATTGGGCCCATTAGTTGACTGCTTTAATTATTCAACCTTTACCGATAGGTGATTATTTCTTGGGTGCAAAAGGTGTTGTTCCGGACACCTTAACCGGGCCATACCGCCCTGCCCCACGGGACTGGCATGACAGGTAAATCAGGTACTCAGCGGCCCAACAGATGGGAGGCCCAGTGCATAGTGCCCACAAGGAGCCCACCCAATATTTCATGAGTGAAACTCCCACACTGCGGCTGCCATGACTCGAACCTACGCTCTTGGGTGCAATCTACCACCTGTGAACCAACTGAGCTACACCCTGGGGGCGATAGGTGATTATTTCTTGGAAAATGCTATTGGAGCAGAATTTCTGTACAAAAAAAAAATTTGTATAAAAATTGTTACGAGAAATTGGTATTGTCGAAATTAAAAGGTATTTGAGGAGTTGTTTGTTTTTAAATAATAAATCCATAGTTGGGCTGTATTATTTTGTATGAATTTTTTTAATGTTTTTATTATTTGTAGATCATTATTCTAATCTCTTGGCCATCTATTAAGTTGTGTAAAGTCGTCCGCCACTTATATCCCTTAGGCCGTGTTTGGATCTTCACGTGAATGAAAATCTAATGATAAATCTGATAGTTAGAAATAAAATACTTAGTAATTTAACATGAGCGTTTGAATAACTAATGAAATATTTTTTAGAAAATTATTAGAGTTTAATTTTTTCTTTTCTTGAGAATTAAAACGGACCTGGAATCTAAAATTAATATGGAGAAGGTGGAAATCAAATTCCTCTTAGTCTAGGAATGTAGTTTTAGGAGGAATAGGTAATCAGAAATCGCATTGTTATACCAATTCTTTTAAAATGAAGAATTATTGAGAACAAAAATCACATTCATATTAATATTCCCTTAACATTTTTGTCATTCAAACAGTCTTAGAACATGTTATTGTGATTATGTAGGTGTTTGTTGTAATTGCACTTCTCATAAAAATTGGTTATTCAAAAGCATATACGAAAAACGATGAAAATGACATTTTTTAAAAATTAATTTTTTATAATTTTTTAAGTTAGATTTGGCTCATTAACAGAAAACAAATACCGTGACAATACTCTGAAACATTATTTTTGTTTTAAATAGGAAAATAATTTTTATACTCTTTTTTTTACTAAATGCACTTCATTTGTTGTCTTTATTATGGAGTGCATTTGGTAAAAAAAAAGAGTAAAAAATAAATTACCAAATGCACTCCATAATAAGGACAAAAAATGGAGTGCATTTGGTAAAAAAAAGAGTGCAAAAAGCATTTCCCTTTAAATATAGTAGGGTAAATTTCACTAATCTCCCCTGAGGTTTAGACAAATTGTAGAGACCTCCCTATTAGTTTGTGAAATTACACTAATCACCTCTATTTTTTAAATTAATATATAAATTCCTCCCTTCTTGTTAAGTGATACCAAACAATGTTAAATATATTGAGAAAATAACCATATTACCCTCAATAAATATCTGATTTACAAAAATTCAATGATTTCTCATATGTGAGGTGATAGAATGGGTGGCCGGAGGCAAGGATGGAGATATGTGTTGGCATGGCCCCCCTCAACTTTTCAAAAATTATAAATTTTACTTTAATTTTTTTTTTGAATTTGGCCTCTCCCTAAAAATACAAAAAAAATCCCAAATTTTTATTTTTTATATTTTTGGCCCCCCTAAATAATATTTCTAGTTCTATCCCTGGCCGGAGGTGATGACTGACAACAATGGTGATCTCTTGATCACCATCTCTCTCTCTCTCTCTCTCTCACTCTCTCTCTCTCTCTCTAACTTCTATCTCTCACCGAATAGAACTTTGGGGGGTTTGTTAGGTTTGATTTTATAGTTTTGTTAGGTTTAATTTTTTGATTTTATAAGGTGTAATTCAATATATATAGATAGATAGATAGAGAGAGAGAGTTTGTGAGATTAATTTTTTGAGTTTGTAGTGTGTAATTGAATAGAGATAGGGCTTGTGAGGTTTAATTTTGTGGTTTCTTAAGATTTATTTGAATTGGATTTTGGATTTTTGGGTTTTGGATTCTTGAGTTGTTAATGGAGGAAATGTGAGAGAGAATGAGAGAGAAAGAAATGGTAGAGTGAGAGTAAGAGTGTCCAAGAGTTTGAGAGGTATTTTTAGTATTTATAAGAGTTTCCAAACAGCTGTCAAACAAAAGGAGAAAATATGTATATTAAGTTTAAAAGTGAGAGAGATTTTTGTAATTTTACAAACTATAAAGGAGATCCTTACAATTTGAGCAAACTTCAGGGGAGGTGAGTGAAATTTACCCAATATAGTATTTGTCGGTCATATGAGGCATGGCTCATGTTTGGCATAGTTATAAGCAACAAATTTTGTTTTTATTTTTGTCTGAAAAATTGTGTTAAAGTGTTTGACACAACTTCTGTTTCTATCTATAGATCAAAACTTTTTTAACATTTACTTTTAAATAAACAATTCTAATATAAGTTCAGCTATTTAAATACCCTTTTATAGTATTAAAAAAATGGTAGAAAAAATAATAAAAATTGTTGTGGTAGAAAACTGGGGTGAGCAACCAACAGTCAGAATTGCTCCTCAACCTCGGCAACTACTCGGGCGACCTACGCAACAATGGATAAACATTATCGGCCGGAGTAAGGCCGCTCAAAACTCCTCCGTCGTTGGAAGCAGACCAAGGCGAGCACAAAAGAAGCAGTGATAAAACAAAGTTATATGTGCAAGATTACCAGAATTAAATTGTATCTCTTCATGATGTGGGAGCGACTTTTATATAGATGTAGTAATGGGTCGTGTCAGTGAACTACAACGAGATCCTCAAAAGGATAAGTATGAAAGGATATCCCAATAATGTCGGAGATAAAGTAGGAGACTGCCATTTGGAGAGCCATCCACAATTATAGGAGTCGTGATGGAGCTGGAATCTAATAGAGATCGTTCCCTTATAGGGGTGGAATCCTCATGGAAGCGGACTCTGATCAAGAGGAGGAGTGATGGAGAAGAAGTCTCGTAGTGGCAAACTCCTTATAGCGGTGGAGTCCTCGTGGAGTTGGTCTCTGGTCTGGCGATGTGGAAGACCTCACCTATTGGCAAGCTGAAGAAAGATTCATACATATATCGGCGAAGTGATCGATTGGCGATGATGCGATGGGCGACCAAGACTATATTGGTGTTATGGCGATGTGATACTCCAAGCGGTGTGCCTGTCTTAGAATATCAGTAGGTGGATGTTTTACCCTACATCAGTAGCCCCCCTACTCGAGATGCCGATATGGAACACTTGGTATCATCAAGTAATAAATAAAGTGGTGTTTTTTGATGATGCAAGCAATAATGTCATGTCCTCACAGTTTGACGCATGAAGGAGACTATTAATGATGGAATGATCTTTTCCTTTGGCAAGCAAGATGCATTAGTTAACCACGACGACCAGAATAATCAGGCAAGATACTTTTGGCAAGCAAGATGCATTAGTTGAATAGTTGGAGGATGTAACTTCCAATCATTTTTGCATTTTCTTGGCAAGTAAAACTTAGGTAGGCAATGTTAATAATCAAACTAGTGAAATAACGATCTTGATTTTGGCAAAGTCAACAAGTTGAAATTAGTGAAATGGCAAAATTGGCGACAATTAATTTTGGCGAACTAAACATCATTGGCGACAATCTATTTTGGCGAAATTGGCGATTATCCACTTTTGCGAAATTGGTGATTGGCGATCAAGCTGCCTTATCATGTTGTAATGAATGAGCATTCTTGATAATAGCAAAATCCATGATAGTGATCAAGACGTCTTATCATATCGTAATTAATAGGCATTCTTAATAATGGCAAAATAAAATATGCACTTGGTGATATAACGGCGAATAATGGCAATAAAAATAAGTTGGAGAAATTTTATTACTTATCTCAAAAGAGTTTGTCAATCAAAATTATAAATGCATGGAGATATGGCAAAATAAAGACTTTGGTGACCTGTCGTTGCTTAGGCGTCCTTCATCACATGACGATAAATTAAGGCGAGGTGAGCACTATGGGCGAGGTGAGCACCTTGGGCCAGGTGAACTCCATGGACGAGGTGAAAACTCTAGAGGATGTGGACATCATCTCAAGAAATCCGAGCTTAATGAGTCAACCTCATCAGATGACGAGGTGAATCCTTCCTTTTATAGTCATCCTTTCCTCACCTCATTCATTTGGCCTTAACTAATTCTTCGGCTGTAATGTATTTGTCAACCTTGCTCTAGAGTGCTAACAATATTATAGGAACGTTTTTGGAAAGGGAGTCAAATAGTGGGCTTGGGCGAAGTCCCTCCATCATGGTCATAATCATGATCTTATCACTAAGATATTCCACCTCTAAGACAACTTGGTTGAATCGCTTGATGTAGTCTTTTAAGCTCTTAGTCTCCTTTTGGTGAATAGTGAACATATGGGAGGCATTCCTTTGCCTAACTCAGCAGCTCATGAAGTTGGCGACGAAGAGCCTGCTTAGGTCGCCAAATGAGTCAATAGTTCTAGGAGGCAACTTTCTAAACCATGACCTCACCGATCCCTTCAGAGTGACAGAAAAAGCCTTGCATATCACTTCGTCCAAATATCCCTGAAGCAATATCAAGTTCTTGTACGAATTCAAATGATCCATAGGATCTGTCTTCCCTTCGTAGATACCGAGCTTAGTAGGTAGCTTGAACCTAGAGAAAATCCTGGTTCTCATCACCCTCTTTGTGAACGGCGGCTCGGTCTTCTTGATCAAGGCATCCACGGTTACTGGAGCGCCTGCCCTAGTATTGATGGCGTCAAGACGAGTGTCCAGATCTCTGATCTTTTGGGAAGTGGAATTGCCTCGGCGTCTGGTCATCTTGACAAGGTAACCTTCCTCTTTGCCTAACTTTCTTGCCCTCTACTTTAGGGGTTCGGTTGGATGATCGGGATTCTAACAAAGATGAGCTCCTTTCACGCCGGGGATGGGGACTTGGTGATCGACGTCGCCGATTTCGTGCTCGACTGGTACTTTGGTTGTTCTGAGAGTCATCATTTCCTGAGCGGTGAGAGCGACGAGATTGTTGACTTTCCAGAACATGTGCTGGGGGAGGAGGCGGTGGGTTATTCGTGGTGAGGTACTGTATAAGGCGGGTGTTGTTTTCGTTCATGATTCTCATCTGCTCAGCCATACCTTGTATTTCACGATGGAGGCCCTCTAGATTCGGAGCTTAGCTGGTATTGGCTATTGGATGAGCTCTGTAATCTAAAGGGTTGTTGGCATTTGGTCTAGGTATCAAACGGCTATGTAGGATCATAGAAAGTTAAGAACTGTCATTCCCATAGACGGCGCCAAATTGTGGTGGTAGAAAACTAGGGTGAGCAACCAATAGTCAAAATTGCTCCTCAGCCTCGGCATTAGACCTCAGCAACTACTCAGGCGACCTATGCAGCAATGGACAAACGTTACCATCCAGGGTAAGGCCGCTCAAAACCCCTTCGGCCAGGAATCAGACCAAGACGAGCACAAAAGAAGCAGTGATAAAACAGAGCTATATGTGCAAGATTACCAGAATTAAATCGTACCTCTTTATGATGGGGGAAATGACCTTTATATAGATGGAGTAATGGGTCGTGTCAGCAAACTATGGTGAGATCCTCAGAAGGATAAGTGTGAAAGGATATCCCAATAATGTCGGAGATAAAGTAGGAGACTGCCATTTGGAGAGC
>BRYF01000010.1:7692500-7695000 GCA_030159135.1 Actinidia polygama
ATTTGAAGAGACAATGGTAAAATATTTATAAAATGACTTTGCAATAAATTAGAGAAGTTTTATCTCATAAAACTTTTGAGTTCATGATTTTTTATGCTTTAGCAAAAACTTAATAGACTAATTGTTCTAATTTTTTAAAATTTAAGAGAATTGGGCCTTTTCATAAAAATAAAAAAAACTAATGATCAAAACACCAGTACCCAAACAGGGCCTTCCTTGTATGAATCTCAATAGGCCTAGAGGGCAGGCGCAAAAGTCTAAGACGCCCTCATTTTCATTTCGTGCAAGTTGTTTTTGAGATTTTTTTTATCGAATTTACTTTTTTTACTTTTTAGTATTTTTTTCATTGTTTGATCAAAAAAGTTATATATTTTTAATTTTTTTTTCAAAAAAGATGAATTCAAAAAGGTAAAAAATATCAAAATTAAAAAAAATCTACTAAGAACGAAGAGTTTAGCTAATTTGCCGAGTAAAAATAATTGTTTTTCTCTTTAGTGATTTTTTTCCTAATTAGATGACAATCTTCAAATTTTCAGACTCCTCTCAACAAGATGACTGCAAAGTATAATTTTTTGTTTAAATAGTTAATAAAAATTCTCCAAGTAGTCACTAATTTTGTGATTTTTCCTTGATCCAAATACAGCCTAAGAGAAACAAAAGCAGAAAATGCAAGGACAAAAAATAAAAGAAACGGGAAGCAGGCAAATTATTGAGAAACAAAAGGTATGGTTTTATCTCAATTTATCCTACAAAACCATATAATTTTTTTTCGTTTTTATTGATTATTTTATAAAAATATTATATTTTTAGACTTCTCTCGTTAAGAAGAACCTGAAAAAATATAGAAGTTTAATCAAATAAAAAAAAATAACTAGAAACAAATATTCTCTAGCCGTTAATTACCTCCCCTTCTAACACTTGGTCCTTATTTGAATATTTATGAATGAAAAGTATTCGTTTTCATACTTATCACCACTTTCCCAAAGAGAAACATATAGGTAGGGAACAAGTAAAGATCTCATTGAGAACTCTTGGAAAAATCTTTGAAAAACTTATTTCAACCTCAAAATTCTCAAAAATCACTCTTTCCTTGGACTTTGTCAAATATTTCTAGAAGGTATTATTTAAATAGTTGCTACAAAATATTTCAAAAATGAATATCTTAATATTCATTTATGTTTTTAAATTTAGACAAACGGTAAAGGTGTGTTTTATTGGTAGAACTTTGAGCATCATTTATTTGTGCATAGTTGGTCTGAGTCACACGACAAATAACACGGGACAGTAAAAATATGAGGTCCTACTATGCCCATGTTCTTTTTAGGTATTGCTAACTGTAGAGAAGTGAGATATCCCATCTCTCCGTCCGCGATATAATTGTTGTAACCATATTTTGAGATATTTGTGTTTCAATATTATTTTTAAATAATAGTGAACGTCTATAATGTTTTATAGATTATAATAAATTATTAATACCTGTGTAGACGTTTAACTAATTTACCGACTTCTAGTCACTTGATTTTGCTGGGACCTTATTTTTTTCCCCTTCAAAGTCCCCCTTTATAGCTTTCATTTTATTTTATCTTTATATAATTTAATATAATATACTTAGCTAGAGCCAAGACTTCAATTTTATTTTACCTATCTAAATAATAGCATTACTAGAAAATAAGACAGCATAAAACAATGAAAAATAGTAAAGTTCACAAACGTCACCATACATAAGTCGACATGTCAAAGGCTTTACTTTTGGACTTGATTTTTTCGAAGTTCAAGTTTTTTGGGTCTTATTTTAGATTTATTTTGATGATCCAAATTATTTATATTGTAGTCTCTGTTGTAAATATTAATAATGTAAAAAAATCACATTGATCAGATACCGTTAACATCCGTTCAAACTGTTTTATAAATTAATAAATGAGTGTATAAATTGATTTGATTTTTTACAATATTTAAATTATCAATGAGGTCTACAACAATATATATTTGCTGACATTTGAAATGAGTGAACGAAATTGAACTCATGGGTTCAATACCTGCGCCCGCCTCTCCTTCAATTAGGCATCGAGCTTAATTTAATAATTGAGAAATTTCACACATCACAAGTTTAATTTTATCTTTGTTTGGATACCGGATCTCGTGAAGAAAAAAAAAATTGAAAAAGGTAAACAATCCAATAGTTTGGGACTACTAGATCATCTAGCTTCTCCATTTTTATTTTCATTTCATTTCCCTCACCAAAGCCTTGATCTCGAAATTGTGTTGGAGTGTTTGTCATAATTGACACAACTTCTGATTCTATTTATGTTTACGAGTCAAAAACAACTTTAAAAATTTAAAAGAAAACTGATTTTCGGAAAGCTCAATTTTTTTATGCTTTTCTAACTTTTTTCTCTTTTCAATAATTAACTTATATCACAAATTGTTAACATCTGAAATGAGTGAACAAAATTGAACTCGTGGGGTGGGGTCAACACCTGCGCCCCGCCTCACCTTTAAT
>BRYF01000010.1:7737500-7740000 GCA_030159135.1 Actinidia polygama
TTGCTACATTTAATTTTACAGTAAATGAAAAGTGTCGACACCCCATAAGTCAAGTATCGACACAAAAAGCTTTTAGGACACAAGTTTTAGGACACAAATTCAAGTGTCGACACCTTGTTAATCAAGTGTCGACACATTCTAATAGAAAGGTCACTTCCAGAAATTAAAAAGTAAAGTGTCGACACCACTGCAATCATGTGTCAACACCTAAAATTTTTCACGTGTCGACACCTGAATCAAGTGTCGACACATACAGACAGAATGCTTTCATTGAAAATCTAATAGTACAAGTGTCGACACCATATGAATTAAGTGTCGACACCCATAATTAGAAAGGTTGTACTTAAATTTGAGGGTATAAGTGTCGACACTCAAAGAACAAGTGTCGACACATTTGAACAGTGCGTTGAACCTTATGACTCTTATGTTGAACCTTGTGAACCCAGGTTAAACTGACTGAACCATTTGGACCCTAAAGTGTCGACACTTGAGTCCAGAATATAAATACGGACGGAGCCCCAAATCAAAATTTCATGCGACGGTTTCTCTTCCCTTTCTCATTCTCTTTCTATAAAACTCCATCCAAAACTCATGATTTCAACCCACGACGCACGATTTGTCTTCAAAATCATCGATTAATCTCCATACATTCTTCAAATCAACTGTCCCTCATCTTGAAATCTCTTAAACTTTTTAATGGCACCCAAAATAATGAAAAGGAAGAAGCAGTCGCTTGCCCTAGTAGTGTCGACACCCGAGATGATCAAAGGCCATAAAAGGAAGACTCGTGAAGATATGGGCAAAGGAAAAGGAAAGAAGAAAAAGGGTGAGTCAAGTTCGGCACCAACCTTTGAATAAAATACACTCTATTTTTCCGAAGACACAGCTCAAGAGAGGTATAATCTCTACTTCTCTCTTAGAAAGGTTTTGAATGGACGATGGATAGATTATAGGTTTTTTGATGTGTACAACTTTGAGTATAGTACAAAAATAGACGATTTGGGATGGACTCTGATGACTACTCTTCGAGACGATGTGTATCTTGACTTAGTTGCTCACTTTTATGCCAATACCACTAAATGATACCATTGTGATACGATAAATAGCTATATAAAAGGAGTCAAAATTGAATTAAATCGATATGTGATATACAACATCTTGGAAATGGGATCTGGGGGAGAAGTATGTAGAGGGGGCAAAAAGAGGAAAGAACAATTGAAAGTTGTCTATGGAGAGGATGTAAACGCAAATGTTCAACCTAATGCTAATATAATGTTTCTCGAGTTAAGATTGGTCCATCACTTTATATGCACGATGTTTGTAACACCCCGCATTCGTAAATCCCATTAATTACGTATATTATGACGTGTATAATAATTAGAGGGAGTAATATAAGTTTAAGGGTCCAAAAGAACCAATTTAGGTTAGCCAATATTCAAAAGTCCTAAACTTATAAATTCTGCCCAGGATCCTTTTTAGCGTTCGAACGCCAGGATGAGCGTTCGAACGGTCAAGCATTTTGCCTAGGCGTTCGAACGCCCATTGACAGCACATTTAGAGCGTTCGAACAGTAAGGTCAAAAACCCAAATTTCAAGTCTCGCATGTTTCGAACTGTAAGCAAGAGGGTTCGAACGCCAGAGCCCAGAATCCTTCTGAGCGTTCGAACGCCAAAAAGGAGCGTTCGAACGCCCATAGTAGAAACAGGAAAATGGAAAAAGAGAACACGAACTTAAAATGGGAAAAACCACATGGGATCATTCCCAACTCAGCCCTTCACAGCCACTCATATATACACACTTACTCTTCACTTCCTTCACTTCCAATACACACACACGTATACGGAGAGAGAGAGAGAAAAGAGAAGAAAGAGAGGAAAGGAAGAGAAGAGAAAGAAGGAAAGAAAAGGAAGAAGGAAGAGGATCAAGGCAAATAGAAGCCATAGTAAAGCTCAAAGAAGCTACAAGAAGCCAATTTGAAAGGTATAAACACATAACCCATGCATTTGAACATATATGTATACTTAGGTTTTTAGTTTATGTTAAACTTAGATCTACTAAGTTAAGCTTCGAATTAAAGGCCCATTTTGAGGTATGATGGTGTCCTTGAGTGATATATTGCACCCTCAAAATATTGGAAAGATTCAAGTTAGTTGATAGTGGTTTGGTAGAAAATTCAAGAACCAGTCACTGTTCATGTCACTGAACGCCGGGAGCGTTCGAACGCCCAAGAACAGCGTTCGAACGGTCTAGCGTTCGAACGCCCAGAAGAGAGTTCGAACGGCCCAGTGTTCGAACGCCACTGGTAGAACACTTTTGAGCGTTCGAACGCCCAGACCATTTTTAGGCAGAATTGGTCTTTTTCCTTGAGACTTAGTAAATTCAACCATAGCATGTTAAACCCTTTAACTACCTTTTGAGAACTAAAGACACATGTTCAAGATGGTTAGACCTAGAATGAAGGCAAGTAAGTCAAGTCGAGGAATCTTATCAATTTAATTGA
>BRYF01000010.1:7752500-7755000 GCA_030159135.1 Actinidia polygama
AACGTTCACTAAAAATAAAAATAAAAATATTTTTATTTCTAAATTAATAATTTTTTTATATTTTTAGACTCTTATTGTCAAAAGTTTGATCAAACAATAAAAAAAATATTAAATACCAAAAAATTAAAAAGTGAGAGGGAAAGAAATGTGTGTTTTAATTTTTTTTTGTGGTTCCATTAAAAAAATCTAAAAAAATGATCTAATGGATAAAACATATGTCAAACTTAAGAGGGTTTTGTCCATTTGATCCCACACCTTTTGAAAAAAAAGAAGTGATAGTTTTAGGCGGGAAAAAATAATCTCAAGTGAGATTTCAGTCGTTGGATTCACTCAAATGAATTTCAACCATAGATAGCGAGAGATAGATTTAGAATTCAAACTAAGTTCTGATTTGTATTATATATATATATATATATATATATATATATATATATATATAAGAAATTTATTTCTACACTCCAAAATAGGAGTGTAGAAATCAACACCATATAGATTTTAGGAACTTATATATTAGCATCATTTGTACTACTTTGTACAAGCAATATTTTATCTTTTGGACTTTTGACTAGAGAATGAACATTTAAATTAATTTTCATACATTTATAATAAATCTTATAAACTAAAGCTATAGATTGACTACCTTCAAACACATTTATAAATTCTCCAACAGTTTGGATATTTAGTGTTAACGTTTTTAATATATGAGGATCACTTAGACTAAGGGTAAAATTAGAAAAACAATTAAAATGTACTAGACCATTTTGTAAACTTGGTTCCATAATTCCCATTAAACTGGTACTATAATTTCTAAATCTAGCATCTCTAAGGCATAGTAATATTGAAGAATTTATTCCATAATGCTAACTTCACAAGAGAGCCAGCAAAACAACAAAAGATTTCCAAGTGATATCATCTTAACATTCCAATCAAAAAGATTCCATTCTGAAATTATTTATATTATATATAGGGAGAGAAAAATAATTTCTATACTCTAAAAAGTGATTTCTACATTCTAAAATAGGAGTGTAGAAATCAACACCAAATCTATATTATGGAGATATATGAATCTACTTACAAGTTGGGTTTTTTAGAAAATGAAAATTACCCTAGTAGGATCCAAAACGACACAGTCAGTATGGATTATATACTGCAATATCTAGATGGTACCGTTAAAATAAGTTATGATGATTTACGGATTAATACTCCTTCTAGAAATAGTCAAGATAATATAAGCACAACCAGTATAATAAATGTTCCTCGAAAGATAAAAACTTAGCTACTTCTTTAGGAACTAAGCTTAAATTACATGGAACTTCACAAATTATTAAGTCTTGTTATTCAACACAATCACAATTTGAAGAAGAAGAAGAAACACCTACACAAACAGATTTTGAAGTTAATACTTTTGTTAATCCAAAAATATTAACTATTCATATAGAGTTCAAAGTAGATATTAAAAAATTATTAAAAGATTTTAAGTCTAAAGAAAATAAGTCAAAATGACAAGCATATAAAAATAATCATAATAAGAAACAAATGGCTAAAATATTACAATCATGGAGAAGATTTATGAACGATATTCGTACTAAAATTAAATTTTTTAATTATCTTAAAAATTATTACAAGAAAGTTAATACTGTTACATAAACTTCGTGGAAAACAACAGATGATTCTACAATATCTTCAGGTCATCCTCCCTTAAAAACAATTTTAATTGAACACAAATGATCAGTAATGAAAGCTAAACCATTTAAATTATCTAATGATACTATAAAAATTAAAAAAATTATTGAACAAAATAATTACACTAATCAATGTCTTAAACTATAGGTAAACAATTAGATAAAATAGAAACAAAAATTGATACTAGTCCTTCAAATAATACTTCATCTAGTAAAACTTTAGAAAAGCCAATAATTAGACTCCCTTGTAATAGAAGTAAACTTGGTCTTATAATTATAGAAAAAAGTAATATTGACAAAATAGAAGAGATATTTTCTCATCTAAACCATTAAAAGATGAAAGGTCATCCATCAAAGTTATTTATAAAAATACTAATAGTAAAATAGAGACATCTAGTGAAGCTTCCTTTACATACTCAGATGATGATGTTAAACAATTAGAAAAATAATTTACTAATCAAGATATTAATAGAATAATAAACCCTAAAATTAATCATACAACTCTTACCAAAAATTGGTATTCTTGCCCCACTCTACCTGATCTTCAATATAAAGAAACAAATATCGATAATCAATTTTCAATTGATGCTAAAAAATTATATGAATAGAACATAGATGGTTTTAGTGGACATGGTATATGACAAAAGTTACATCATCTATCTATAGTTGCCAATAGTTATCTTATTAATTATCCAGATAATACACAATCTGACAAAGTCAATTTATTAACTTCTGATTTCATTAGAATGTTAAAATCATGGTGGGACAAATATCTCACTGAAGAATCGAGAGAAAGAATTTAAAATGCAATTCAAATG
>BRYF01000010.1:7877500-7882500 GCA_030159135.1 Actinidia polygama
GAGGAATCTTATCAATTTAATTGAAACGCTAGCCTTATTGAACATAGTAATGACGTATTGCCCCTTATATGTGTAGGAACGCAAAGTCTAACACCTAGCCAAGGAGATCCAGGTGAGTAACACGATGCTATGGACAAAATTATGTATTTTTAAAACGTTTTCAAAGTATATTATGTATGTACAAATGTTTTCCATGTTTTTAATGCATCAAATGTATTTGCAATGTAAATGCCATGTCTTGCAAAAGTATGCAAATGTTTATGTTATGTATGAAAATCCATGGATGCTCGGGGTCCCCACTGACGGGAATTAAACAAAGTCAGCCAGTCCTAAAGGGTAGATGGGAGGACGTGAAATAAAGCCATCTACAAAAAGGGATATCTCGGCCAAAAGAGCCACCCGACCTATATGGTCATCATGTCATGCCGGGTTGTTACGTTTTATGATATGCTATGTATGTTTATGAGAGCATGTGATGCCATGTTTATGAAAGTTAAATGTTTAAGAAATTGTTATACGATGCTCACATTGCTTACGCTATGTTATGCTATGTATGATATGAAAGTGATCCATGGTATTTTACGTTCATGCATCTGTTGTTATTCACTAAGTTTTAGCTTACGTTTTCAAAAACTCATTTTTCCAGGAAGTCAAGCCGAAGAGCCCTAAGAAGAAGATAGCAAATCTACTTAGTTTTGTGGCCAAGAGGCCCTCCGTACTTATGATGACGAATTAGAATTTATGCCATGTAATTATTGGCCATATGATGTATGTGAAATTAAATGTTGGACTTATGGATGTATGTAAAGGCTGAATATTTAGACACAGCTCTGTATACTGTATGGTGACACACACACTTTGTTATTTTTAGATACAATGACGTTTCTGCGAAAAGAAAAATTATTAGCATTATAAATGCACATTCACAGGTGATCAACTGGAAGAAATGGTAAGTTGGCCTTGGTGGGTCAGCCGCCGGCCATCACGTGCCCACGATCCGCATAGGCCGGGTTGCGGGGCGTGACAGCACCGATATGCCCGACTTGTCAGAAGAAGCATTGGGGCGAGTGTAGCATGGGAAGTAGAGCTTGTATGGGTGTGGCCAAGAAGGGCACCAAATAAAAGATTGTCCAACGAGGAATAGAATTCAAGAAGCTGGAACATCGGCGTCAGCCTTAGTACAACAACCTCAATCGGGAAGAAGAAACAATCAACCAGGACAGGGTCGAGCCTTTGTGCTTGTGCCAACCCCAGTTACTACCTCAGTTGTGTCAGGTGTACTCCCCATCTATGGTCAACCTACACACGTCTTTATAGATTCTGGTTCCACCCATTCTTTTATTTCGAGTTATTTTGAGCAATATTTGACTATCTCCCCAATACCCCTCGAACATGAACTATCAGTGTCATTGCCCTCAGGGGATACTATGTCATGTGATAAAGTGTATAAGTCTTGCAAAACTCGTGTCAATAATGTACCCATGTTTGTAGACCTTATACCTTTGGAGATGCATGGTTTTGACGTCATCCTAGGGATAGATTGGCTGTCTTCTTATCGTGCACTCATTGATTGCGAGCTTAAGCGAGTAGTGTTTCACTCGTTTGCTCATTCGGGATTAATCTTTGAAGGAGTTGGCATTGTGCCTCCTCCCTACCTCATTTCTTTTATGAAAGCGCGTCATTTGATTCAGAAAGGAAGTCAAGCATTCTTATGCAGTGTCGTTGACACGCATGTCTTCTCACCATCCTTAGAAGATATTCATATTGTCCGAGAGTTTCCAGATGTCTTTCCAGATGAGTTACTAGATTTCTTAGTAGACCGAGAAATTGAGTTCTATATAGATCTAAATCCGAGTACTAGACCTATTTCCAAAGCCCCCTATCGATTGTCTCCTTTAGAGTTAAAAGAGTTGAAGGTTCAACTTCAAGATCTGTTGGAGAAAGGATTTATTCGCCCGAGCGTTTCACCGTGGGGGGCTCCTGTATTGTTTGTACGAAAGAATGACGAAACGATGAGATTGTGCATAGACTACCGAGAGTTGAATAAAATGACCATTAAGAATAAGTACCCATTGCCAAGAGTAGACGATTTGTTTGATCAGCTTCAAGGCGCTTAAGTGTTCTCTAAAATCGATTTGAGATCAGGTTATCACCAACTAAAAGTTAGAGCGAACGACGTAGAAAAGACAGTTTTTCGAACCAGATACGGCCATTATGAATTTCTTATTATGCCGTTTGGAGTCACCAATGCGCCAGCCACATTCATGGACCTAAAGAATCGGGTATTCAGACCATTTCTTGACGAATTCATTATTGTTTTCATTGACGATATTTTGGTGTATTTTAAAAGTTTTGTAGAACATGAACAACACTTGAGAAGGATTTTACAAACCTTACGGAATAAGAAGTTGTATGCCAAATTGAAAAAGTGTGAGTTTTGGCTATCAAGCGTGACGTTCCTTGGACACATCATTAGTGCAGATGGAGTGTCTGTTGATCCTCACAAAGTTGAAGCCATCGTGAATTGGCCGAGACCAACGAATGTGATAGAAGTCAGGAGTTTCATGGGTTTAGCCGGGTACTATCGGAGATTTGTGAAAGATTTCTTCAGGATTGCAACACCTTTGACACAACTTACGCGGAAGAATGTTCCAATTTATAGCGATACCTCACATCGAGGGTTGAGATGCGTTTTGATGCAACATGAAAAAGTAATTGCCTACGCCTCAAGACAATTGAGACCACATGAAAAGAACTATCCGACCCATGACCTAGAGTTAGCCACAGTAGTGTTCGCCTTGAAAATTTGGCGCCACTACCTATACGGAGTGACATGTGAAGTTTTTACCGACCACAAGAGTTTGAAGTATCTTTTCACTCAGAAAAAACTGAATATGAGACAACGAAGATGGCTTGAGTTAATCAAGGACTACGACATCCTTATCCAGTATCACCCAGGAAAAGCTAACGTTGTAGCCGACGCCTTAAGTCGAAAATTGACTGTTAATTTGGTATGCATTGTTACGTCGCAAGTATCCTTATTTGTTGAGCTAGAGAGAACCAAAATTGAAGTGGTTGCACCGGACACCAATATGATGCTTACTACCATGATTGCTCAGCCGACGTTGATGGAAGTGATAAGATTACGACAACTAGAAGACCCGTACTTGTGGAAGATCTATGAAGAGACGGAAGTAAATCCTAAGTCTGACTTTACATTGCAAGATGGAGCTCTTAGATTCCAAGGCCGCTTGTGCGTGCCAGACATAGCCGAAGTGAAAAGACAAATATTAGAGGAAGTCCACAATACGAAATTCACGATGCATCCAGGAGGAACGAAAATGTATAGAGACTTGAAGGAAACGTTTTGGTGGCCAAGAATGACGAAATAGATAGTTGAGTTTGTGTCCCAATGTCTATCATGTCAACAAGTCAAAGCCAAACATCAAAGACCGGCAGGATTACTACAATCATTACCGATACCAGAATAGAAATGGGAACATATTACGATGGATTTCGTTGTTGGTTTACCAAACTCGCCACGAGAATGTAATGCCATTTGAGTCATTGTAGACCGTCTTACTAAGTCGGCACACTTCTTTCTAGTGAAGACCACGTATTCATTGTCGAAGTATGCTAACATTTATATTGCAGAAATAATACGACTTCACGGAACACCAGTCTCTATAGTGTCGGATCGAGACCCGAGGTTTACGTCTAAGTTTTGGAAAAGCTTACAATGAGCCTTAGGCACTGAACTTAATTTTAGTACCGCTTTCCATCCGCAGACAGACGGACAATCGGAGAGAACAATTCAGACCTTAGAGGAAATGCTACGCTTATGTGTTCTCGACTTTCAAGGAAGTTGGGAAGCGCATTTGCCATTTGTGGAGTTCGCTTACAACAACAGTTTTTATGCGAGCATCGGAATGGCTCCGTATAAAGCCCTTTACGGGGGAAAATGTAGATCGCCCATATGTTGGACCGAAGTTGGAGAACGACAAATTTTAGGTCCAGAGATTGTACAACTCACAACCGATAAGATTAAAGTGATTCAACAGAGACTTCGAATTGCCTAGAGTCGCCAAAAGAGCTATGCGGATGTTCGAAGACAAGAGTTAGAATTTGAAGAAGGTGACCATATATTTCCGAAAGTATCTCCTTCCAAGGGGATAAGTTGTTTTGGCAAAAAGGGGAAGTTAAAGCCGAGATACATAGGACCGTTCTAGATTCTTCAACGAATTGGAGCCGTCGCTTATTGTATTGCTCTTCCACCGAAGTTTTCGCATGTTCATGATGTTTTTTGTCTCAATGTTACGGAAGTAAGTTCACGACCCCATGCATGTAATTAGTCACTATCCTTTGGACGTAAGTAAGGACTTGAGCTATGTTGAGAGACCGATCGAGATCGTGGATCGCCAAGACCAAGTTCTTAGGAATAAGGTCATTCCATTAGTACGAGTTCTATGGCAGAACCATACATGGGAGGAATCAACTTGGGAACGAGAAGACGAAATCAGAAAGCATTATCCATTTCTATTCAAGTGAGCGTTGTAATAAGTTGAGGTACGCTTGGTTCTATTTGCATTATCTTTATTCCTATTTAACCTTCATTACCATTTTGAAAATTTCATCTACCCAAGCAATTCGGGGAAGGCCAACTTGGTTGGGATAGTACCAAACGGGGAAACCATATTGTAGGCTGCCCAAACTGAGAGGGCAGTTAAGGCAGTCGCAATGAAAGGTTAACCCTACAATCAGACAATCACAAGTTAGGTATACAATTACACAGAGAATTTTATCAGAGTACGCAGTAGAGATATGACCTTAACCAAGTTTGAGAATAAACTTTTATAAAGGAGGGGAGAATGTAACACCCCGAATTCTTAAACTCCATTAACTCAGTGAATTACGCCGTGAATGATAATCAAAGTAGATTATAAGAAGTTAGTAGTCAAAGAAACCAAATGTAAGTTATAATTTATTTAAAGCCTTAAACT
>BRYF01000010.1:7917500-7920000 GCA_030159135.1 Actinidia polygama
CCATGCTTTCAATGCATCAAATGTATTTGCAATGTAAATGCCATGTCTTGCAAAAGTATGCCAATGTTTATACTATGTATGAAAACCCATGGATGCTTGGTTTGTACGAAAACAAGTATGTTCAAATTATATGCATGTGACACTCGGGGTCCCCACTGACGGGACTTAAACCAAGTCAGCCAGTCCTAAAAGGTAGATGGGAGGACGTGAAATAAAGTTATCTACAAAAGAGATATCTCAGCCAAAAGAGCCACCCGACCTATATGGTCATCATGTCATGCCGGGTTGTTACGTTTTTATGATATGCTATGTATGTTTATGAAAGCATGTGATGCAATGTTTATGAAAGTTAAATGTTCAAGAAATGTATACGATGCTCAAGAAATGTATACGATGCTCACATTGCTTACGCTATGCTATGCTATGTATGTTATAAAATGATCCATGGTATTTTACGTTCATGCATTCGTTGTTATTCACTAAGCTTTGGCTTATGTTTTAGAAAAACAAATTTCAGGTAGTCAATCCGAGGAGCCGAAAGGAGGTTGAACAAGCCACACTTAGTTTTGTAAGCCCGAGAGGCTTTATGTTGTATTGTGAGGGCGAGACCCTATGTTATGTATTTAGTCTATGTAAGTCTGAAGTTGATTTTGGATGTATGTAAATTGAAATACATAGGCACAGCTCTGTACACTGTATGGACATACACACTTTGTTATTTTTAGATACTATGATATTTCCGCGAAAAGAAAAATTATTAGCATTATAAATGCACATGCACAGGTGATCAACCGAAAGAAATGGTAAGTTGGCCTTGGTGGGTCGGCCGTCGGCCATCACGCGCCTATGATCCGCATAGGCCGGGTTGCGGGGCGTGACAAGAGTGGTATTAGAGCCCAAGGTTGACACCTTAGAGTTAAGTTACGTTCATCAAAGTATTAGGTTAAACAGTACACAGAGCTATAGGTTACCCCCTATGATAGAGTCATTTCTAGATAGAAGTCTAGGATCGACGAGAATATATGACTATGTGTTGCATGTTATATTTTATGCTATCCCATGCTAAGATGTAATATAGAAATTGTTAAGAGACATGTCTAAATGGTTGATGTGATTGTAGAAATTATGCCGCCAAGAAGAGGCTGAGGTCGCAGAGGGGCAGTAGACCCCGAAGATCGAGTAGACCGTATAGAGAGGATTTTAGAAGGACTCGTCCAAGTGGTCCACGATGTCCACAATAACAATAACCACGATGACGCACCACGACAACCTGCAATGCAAATGCCAGGAGCTGGGGCGATGCCACGTACCACGATTAAGCAGTTTCAGCAGTTAAGGCCCCCGACTTTCTATGGAACACCCGATCCCATGGCCGCAGAGTCTTGGCTCTTGGGAATCGAGAGAGTGTTTGAAGTTCTACCATGCACGGAGGAACAGAAAGTAGTATTCGCCATGTTCACTTTTGAAGGAGCTGCTTTGATATGGTGGCAATTGAAGAAGCCGTTGGAGCCAATATGGCAATGGCCCAGATTTTTAGAAGTATTCAATGAGGAGTATTTTTCTGAGATGGTACGAGATCAGAAAATTCAGAAATTCCTAAATTTGAAGCAAGGGAACACGATAGTAATTGAATATAATGCTAAGTTTATGGAGTTGTCACGATATGCCCAAATTGTAGTGCCAATAGAATCTCGCAAGGCGAGGAGATTTGAAGCTGGATTACGATGGAACATCAAGAATAAGGTGGATATCTTGCGACTACCAACTCATCAGGAGGTTCTTCATGCAGCACTAATTGCTGAAGGATCTTTAAATGAGATGTCTCAATTCCGAGAAACTAGAAAGAAGAGGTTAGGAGGAAATATAAACAGAGGACAAAGCTCAAAGCGACAGAGTTCAGGATCATCGAGTGGAAATTCGTCAAACCCACAAAGGAGTATAGGGAGTCAAGGAAGTAACCGCTCGAATGAAGCACCGACTTGCACAACTTGTCAGAAGAAACATTGGGGAGAATGTTTCATGGGAAGTAAAGCTTGCTATGGGTGTGGCCAAACAGGACATCAGATCAGAGATTGTCCAACGAGGAAGAGAATTCAAGAAGCTGGAGCATCAACGTCGGCCTTTGTCCAGCAACCTCCAACTGGAAAGAGGAACAACCAACTGCGGCAAGGTCGAGCTTTTGCACTCACACCAGGAAATATCCCAGCTACCACATCTGTTGTGTCAGGTATACTATCCATTTGTGGTCAACCTGCACACGTTATTATGGATTCTGGTTCTACACACTCGTTCGTATCATACCCTTTTGAGCATTATTTGAATACTTCTCCCATAACCCTGGAATATGAGTTGTCAGTGTCACTGCCCTTTGGAGATATCATGTTATGCGATAGAGTCTATCATGCTTGTGAAATTCGAGTCAACGATGTTTCCATGTATGTAGACCTTATACCATTGGAGATGCATGGTTTTGACGTCATCCTAGGGATGGATTGGCTGT
>BRYF01000010.1:7935000-7937500 GCA_030159135.1 Actinidia polygama
GTGATATTAAAATACCTCCATTGTTCATCCTCAATCCTCAATCAACCTTCACAATCGATTCCGAGTTGAGAAAATTAGTCAAGCTTGGCTAAGGAAAGCGAATAAATAACTATTGAAGACATTACGGTATTGAAAATTAAATTTAATTAACAAATATTGAAACCATTTATAAAATAATGAATAAACTAAAAGCTCCTATGAAAACTAAACTAAAAACTATAAAAAAAACTAAAATAAAATATATCTTGTTCATAAAACGAAGAGAAATATATATAGATTTTCGTAATTCGAGTCCTCCTAGGATTTGAAGTCCTTGCCTAGTTTTTTTCTTAGCGTTCAAACCCTAATATTGGCATTCGAACGCTCACTATTCACACACTTGATTCATCAAATCCTTATTAGAGACAAAGTTGTATACATTGAAGTCTTATTTCCAACACATCAAAACTAAGCTTAATCTGAATTATCAAAGAGAATAGTGTTCGAACGCTGTGAAAAATCAAAGAGAATTATCATTCGAATGCTGTGAAAAAAGATTTGTAATTTGTTATGACCGTTCGAATGTTAGAAGTAAGAAGAAAATAGTGTTCGAACGCTAGCAGATATTTTAGTCTCGGTATTTTGGCCATAACTCTTTACTCTGATATTTGATTGAGCTTATTTTTCATACGTTGAAAAGAAAATTTCAAGGGCTACAACTTTGTCTCTAATGAGCATTAACTTAATCGATCTCTAAAGTGGTCAAAATAGATATGTAACGTACGAACACTAAGAAGAAAACTAGGCAAGGATTTCAAATCCTAGTAAGACTCGAATCATAAAGTCTATATACACTTCTCTTCGTTTTTTGAATGAGATATGTTTTTTTTAAGTTTTCTTTATAGTTTTTAGTTTAGATTTCATAGTGCTCTTAGATTTTAATTTATTTTTATAAATGCTTTCAATATTTGTCAATTAAATTCAATTTCAATACCATAATGTCTTCAATATTTATTTATTCGCTTTTCATAGCCATGCTTGACTAATTTTCTCAACTCGAGATCGATTGTGAATGTTAATTGGGGATCGAGGATGAACAATGGAGGTATTTTAATATCACCGCTATATTTTTTTGATTTTTATTCTTTTTCGTTTTCGTTTTAGATACGTTTGAAAACTAGAACGTCCGATTATATTCGGCAACTTCTATGCGTGGGTTGCTGCCTCAATATATACACTGTCTTGTAACGTTTATGCGTGAGGTGAGTTCAATATATGTCTACGCGAATTGATAATGCACGGCCTTAATTATAACAACCAGATTATAGTGGTATAAGTTTGGTCAAAGTGTGATATTTATAGTGGTAATTACATAGGAGACCCCTAGAGTTATAGTTAGTATTCTAATTAACTTATAAACTTCAGTACTTTCAATTTAACCCACAACCAACCTAAAATAAAAATAATTATACTTTATATAAATGATAAAGATTACCTGAATCGTCACAGCAGTGTATATACTGAGGCAGCAACTCACGCATATGTGTTGCCGAACATAATCGGATGTCCTAGTTTTCGAAAGTATCTAAAACGAAGAAGGAGAAGAAGAAAAAGAAAAAGAAAAAGAAGAAGAAGAAGAAAAAACAAGAAAATATAGCGGTGATATTAAAATACCTCCATTGTTCATCCTCAATCCTCAATCAAC
Organism: Actinidia polygama; assembly: GCA_030159135.1. Lineage (NCBI taxonomy): Eukaryota > Viridiplantae > Streptophyta > Magnoliopsida > Ericales > Actinidiaceae > Actinidia > Actinidia polygama. Next base: position 7,936,685 of record BRYF01000010.1, read on the forward strand.
CTTCACAATCGATTCCGAGTTGAGAAAATTAGTCAAGCTTGGCTAAGGAAAGCGAATAAATAACTATTGAAGACATTACGGTATTGAAAATTAAATTTAATTAACAAATATTGAAAACATTTATAAAATAATGAATAAACTAAAAGCTCCTATGAAAACTAAACTAAAAACTGTAAAAAAAACTAAAATAAAATATATCTTGTTCATAAAACGAAGAGAAATATATATAGATTTTCGTAATTCGAGTCCTCCTAGGATTTGAAGTCCTTGCCTAGTTTTTTTCTTAGCGTTCAAACCCTAATATTGGCATTCGAACGCTCACTATTCACACACTTGATTCATCAAATCCTTATTAGAGACAAAGTTGTATACATTGAAGTCTTATTTCCAACACATCAAAACTAAGCTTAATCTGAATTATCAAAGAGAATAGTGTTCGAACGCTGTGAAAAATCAAAGAGAATTATCATTCGAATGCTGTGAAAAAAGATTTGTAATTTGTTATGACCGTTCGAATGCTAGAAGTAAGAAGAAAATAGTGTTCGAACGCTAGCAGATTTTTTAGTCTCGGTATTTTGGCCATAACTCTTTACTCTGATATTCGATTGAGCTTATTTTTCATGCGTTGAAAAGAAAATTTCAATGGCTACAACTTTGTCTCTAATGAGCATTAACTTAATCGATCTCTAAAGTGGTCAAAATAGATATGCAACGTACGAACACTAAGAAGAAAACTAGGCAAGGACTTCAAATCCTAGTAAGACTCGAATCATAAAGTCTATATACACTTCTCTTCGTTTTTTGAATGAGATATGT